>PVJS01003017.1:0-78838 GCA_004027185.1 Glis glis | reverse complement strand
GGAGGAGGAAGGCAGATAAAGATGCTTCTGCCAAAAACCATGGTTTGGAGCCCTGCAGAGCAGACCTCATCTGCCCACCAAGCCCAGGAAGCCCCTGGTGCCCATGTGCTAAGTGCCACAGCCTTTTTGGAAACAGATGAGGAGCCCAAAATGACAATGTGCCCTGAATATAAACTACTTTTCTCCAAAGAGGAAGACTAGGGTGGGGGGAGGAAAGTAAAAGAGGTGAAGCTGCTTTCAGACATCAGGAATGTGGCATCTCATCTCCATTAGGTACGATTTTCCCCATTTACCAAATGATGCTTGTGAGACTCCGAAAGGGTCGATGGCTTCTTCTAGGCTACTCATTGATAAGAGCAGTGTCTGGATTTGAACTGTGGGCAGCCGGTCCCAAAGGTTGTCACATCTAGGCCCTCCAATCCTCACTGGTTTGAAGTATGGGCTATTTAGCCCCATTTTTCAGAGGAGAAGACTGAGACTGAGGTGCCAAGAGTTCTCCATAAAGCATCTTGCCCATGGACACTCCCCACTGGATAACTTTGTGATTAAAAACAGAGATGCTGTTCTCACCTGCCACCACGGTGTTGAGGGACATGCTTTTCCTGGAACTCTGGGATGAATTTCATGGCCAGATTCCAACCTGCCTTTCCAGAGGCCATTGGCCTGAGCTCATTCCTGACTCACAGGGGCAGGTGCTGCGACCACTCCTGGCTGTTTGATTTTTGAGGGGGTGAGTATGGAGGGGGCGGGTGGGACCATTTTTCCGTTGCATAATCAAGTCATTCCCTTAACAAAAAAGGCAGGGGACAGTTTTCAGTTCAAGTGCTTTTTGAGAGAAAAAAAATAGGGGGAAAACGTAGTTAAAAATAGCTGAAGAAAGAATGCACCCTTAAATGCGAAATTGTTCAGAAGTATGTATTTGTAATAGGACTCCAAGTGTTCATGACAGCTACTACTTACAGTGTTTAAAAAGTTGCAATTAGTACCAAAAGGCTTGGATGAAGAAAACATCATATCATAGGCATATTTATAAAACAACTTCCATCAGCCAAAGGAAAAATGGACAGAACTCTATTACAAGCTTTTTATATTTGAAGAGCAATTTCTAATAATATATCTAGAAGCCATTTCTGAAATTGACTTAGTGTGCATGATCTGGGATTAATGTTTTCTGCAAAATCACATGCTCGTTTGAACGTAAACATTTTGCACTTCCGTTCCACCTCCTGGTTCAGAAGAATGCACCTCCAATGTGTAAAATGATCTATCAAAATTAATTGTGAATGCCCTAATCCAATCAAGTCCACCTCATTAGGCAAACATTTAAATTATTAAGTTAAATAGTGGGATATTTCAATATAATCTTGTTATGCTATTTTTATGGCAGTACAAATGCCAGCTACAGCTGGGCTCAGCCTCCCAGCCTCGCCATTGTTGGCGGGCTCGCCACCTCTATTACTGGGTTTCACATGGGCAGGGCGTGACTTTGGTCTATTCCCAATCAAGGACTCCCTCACCCCCTCAGAAATTACTGATGGAGCACCCCCTGTGTGCTAAAATTTGAAAGTTAGGAAAGACCTTCAGGATTGTCCAAGTGTCTCTTGCAGATGCAAGAACTGAGGTTCCGAGAGGTTGGGTGCTTTTTGATGAATCACACAGCAAATTTGTGACAGACTATGTGCAGAAGAACCCTGGCTCCCTGCATCTGCATCCAAGCCTCTGTGCTCTTCTTCTTTCCCTTCCATTTCCCTTTCTACTTTAATTCAAATGTAAGAATTTGAATAACATAGATCATGTCCTTGCTGTTCATATTTTAAATAATAAGCATTGCGAAAAATTATTCCTTTATGCCCCCATTTGATACAAGATCCTTTCCCAACCTGGTTGTGCTTCGCAGAGCTTTAAATAGCTTGTCCTTTCCACATTCCTCCAGCCAGCAAACAGCTATTCATTATTCGATATTTCCTTGAAGTCCAGCCCAACAGAGACATGTTTGGAAGAAATAAGATCTCGACGTCTCAGACTCCAACACTAAATTAGTTTCTGGGTATGTGCATGTTGGGAGGAAGAAAGACAAAGGAGGAAACAAATGAGAACTAAAGCAGGCTGAGGTCTGGCCACCACCAGGGTCCAGATGCCCATATTGGGGCCCCTTGGGGAGCCAGAGAATATCAGAGACCCTTACTCCTCACCCCCAAGGGGATTCCATCCATGTTATCTAAATATTCAGATTTCATATGGACTTCAGAGGCAGGTCTAGATCCCACCCTACTTCTGGTCATGAAGTCAAGTGTCCTTTCAACTCTCTCATTCAAATGTGGACACAGTTCTCTTTTCTTTATAGCCTGAGTCATGGCTGAGCCAGGATGGAGCTATTGAAGAGATATTCCTAAGGAAAACTAAACTCAGAAAGTGCCATGAATTCAAATAATCTACTTTTTAGAGTAAGCTCATTCTCTGACTTGGGCCCTAGGACCATATCATGACTTTTGTGGGGACTGAGCACTGTTCCTTTCATGGGATCCTTTCTCCATTTAGATGATAGATGATAGATAGATAATAGATAGAGGAATAGAAGGATAAGTAAATACATTACACATATACATATATTTAAAGTTATATTTTATGACTACATTGATAAAAGGGGAATACATTGGTATTAGAAAATAAAACATTTTCTTTGACCTAAAAATTCATTTTCTTTTGATTTTTAAATGAATAAAAACTTGCTTTTATTTTTATTAGCCCCTAAATATCTTATAGGCCCTGGATACTCAGCCTACTGTGGCTAATAGATAAACTAGCCATTCAAGGCCCAGAGATGTGGAAGCCCAAAGAGAAAGAGCCACCCACTCTGCCTCCCTTTGGCAGAAGGGCGCTGATCAACCCCAATGCCCCAGAAATATCTAGCTTCTTTGGATCAGGGCAAGAGGTAAGAGCCTTATCTCCTGTCTTCCTACTTTCCATTTCCTGTCTGGGGGCAGACTGAAAACTGTTGTTGTAAGGAGAAGATGGTTTTCTTAACACCAATCAAACTCAGGCTCTTCAAGGTCATCACTGGAGGGGGAATGACCTTTGTTCTTTGTCCTCAGGATTTGATCCCTGCTGCTACCTTACACTGGTTTCATGTGGAGCCACATTATTCAAACACTAAAACATGGCTCAGCTAAAAAGATCTTCCCAAGGGGAAAGTAAATACAGAGGATATTGTGAATTTATGATGAAGAAAGACTTTTAAGAACCGAAGATGTGGGAAGATGAGTCTCAGCATAAGGACCTGGGTAGCCTTTGTTTAACATGCTGCAGAAATGGAAATCTTAAACATTGCTGGTGGAAGAATCAGTTGGCACAACGAGTTTGGGAAATTGTTTGGCAGTATCTCCTGAAGCTGAATATGTATGCCTCATGACCCAACATTTCTGCTCCTAAGTATTAGATTAGGCCATATAAAATTGCCAGTATTTGACTTTCTGATCTACAAAATCTGGGTCAATTTAATTTGGTCAACCTAATATATAACCAACAGAAATGCATACATACGCTCATCAAAAGTTATATATGAGAATGGTCTAGCAGCACTATTTATAGTATTAAAAAAATAGATACTACCCAAGAGCCCATCAACCATAAAATGGATACATAAATTGTGGTTTGTTCATATAATAGAATAGTGAACGCAATGAGAATAAATAAATTACAACTCCATACAACTTGGATGGATTTCACAAACACAATGCTGATTGAAAGGAGCCAAACACAAAATAGTATATACTATATTTTTCCATTTATATAAAACTCAAGAGCAAACATTACTAATCCATGGTTTTAGGAGTCAGAAAGGAGTTACCAAAGGGGAATAAGTATTCCCCTAACAGACACACAGGGGAGTTCATGGGTGGGTTTGCTTTAAGAAAACTCATCAAGCTATAACTAATGATTTTTATGCTTTTCTATATGTAATTTTATATATTTTCCTTTCTTCAAAAATTTAATTAGAAAAAAAAGAAAAGAAGGCTGCAGAAGGATTTGGGCAGCTGTTGGGACAAAGACAACAGCAGCTGGCTCCGGAGGGCCTGTATGTACTTCTGGGCTCCTGTTCTTGTCTGCACACTCAGTAGAGTTTGTGATCATTACCTCATATGGGCTCTCTGCCCACTGCTCCGCATGCTTTATGTCACCTACTCCCCAATTCAACCTCAAGGTGGGTCCTAGTATTATCCTTATGGGATGGGTGGAGAAACTGGGGAAACCACTGCTTTGAGGGTCTAAATAACTCCAAATGCAAACTGTCATTGTGGCCAGTGTCTGACCTGACTGGGTCTCCCCCAAGCCCTCATTTTTCATATCCATGATCTAGGCTTCGAGTAACTGTGATCACTGGGACAACCAAACGCCACAGCTCCCTACGATTTGGGCCCAGATCCTGCCTCTCTGGCCCCACCTTGTCTCTCTGGTCCCTATTGTTGTCCCTGCCCACCCACATGGCTACCCACAAGCCTGTGAGATCCCTTGGCCAGGGCCAGGAACCAGAATTATATGTATTGCAAACTGCGAGTCTCTCACCCAATCCAGCACAGACACAATTTTCTCCATGCTGCCTGATAGCTCAGGCCCGGCCGATCCACTCAGGCTCCATCGTCTCTGTAGCATACGCCAGGGGAATCCAAGCTTCTCTTTCTTGTGCTCACTGATCATTTTGATTATGATTCTGAGTGACCCTTTAGAGGTGACTGTGTGGGCTTACATGGAAATTTAATATATGGAAAATTATGTAGCCCTGGGCCACAACAAAGGCAAAAACTAACCTCTGCCTCCTTCTCTGACTCAGCCTTCCTTGGCCCCAGTTATTCCCACAGCACTGTTTAGTGTGGGAAGAAGTAGCAAGAAGAAAGGCAGGAAAGAGCGCTTCCCCAGGGGGCAGGGCCAGCCCATTTACATGCTCTTCCCCTTTAATTCAAGCCACGCCCTTGGGAATTGGGTACCATCATCCTCACTGCTGGAAGTCACATGGGAGGGCAGTGATTTCCCTACATGGGGTGCTGAGGTAGGCAGAGTAACCCAGGAGCCTTCGGGGCAGCCAACACCTCTTTATCAAGATCTGCATCCAGCAATCCTGGAGCGCCTATACCCACAGAGCTTGCTGTCTAGCGATCCTGTGCAGGTTATGGGTGGAGTCGGTATCATTGGGGAGGCACAGAGAAGGGAGAGATTGCCTCTTGCGACAGACAAAGGACGTGTGGTTAGGTGAGGGCTCTGGTTCCAGCTCGGCCAGCAAGGCCATTCACTCTATGCATCCCTGGAAAGATGTCTTCCTCACCTGGCCTTTAACTTCCACATCTGTGCAAGAGGGCGCCCCCAGATCTAGTACTCTGGCCTTTATGAGGAAGTATTTTTGGACCTGAACTGTGAAGTATGATACCACTGGGGAACTTCTCTAACTTGCTCTGAGGATGGAAATGGCAGGAAGGAACTTGTCCCCTTGGTCCCTGACTCTCAGGTGTCTGAGTGACAGAGAAAGGCACACACCTGATGTAAAGGAATGAGGGCCAGGCAAGTCCATGGGATAGCCAAAGAGCCCTGGGGACCAAGAGCTGCCAAAGATGTGGGGTACTGGTCAGTTAGATGAAGGGCTCAAGAAGCAGTGTTCTGAAAGGGGAACTAGAATAGCACCAGATCCATGTGCAAAGCACTGAGATAGCCTCTGAGCTTTTGTGTTTGTTTCCCTGGCCTTTACTCAACCCAACTGTTTCCTATAATCACCAGTTCCTTTGTGTGTGTGTGTGTGTGTGTGTGTGTGTGTGTGTGTGTGAATGTGTGTGTGGTACTGGGGATTGAACCCAGGGGCATTCTACTTCTGAGCTATACCCCTAGACCTGTTTTATTTTTTATTTTGAAACAGGATCTCGCTAAGTTGCTGAGGCTGGCCTCAAACCTGTGATCCTCCTATCTCAGCCTTCCAAGTACTGAGATTAAAGGTGTGTGCCACCATGCCTGGCTAATTCAGAGGTTCTTAATCTGGAATTCATGCCCTTTGAAGTTTTTTTGAAAAATAATGTGTGCAGATGGCCATGAGCATTTTCCTAGGACCAGAAGTTTTTATGATATTCCCAAAGAGCTCACAAACACACACTCTCATTTCCAACACATCCTTTCTCCATCCCCACCACCTGCACCCTGGACCAGCCCTCATCATGAGTGCCCTGGGTTATTACAATCACTAGCTGGTCTCTCTGCCTCCAACCTCATCTTCCTTCAATCTGGCTTCCATGGAACCTTCTCCATCTCTTTCCTCAACTCTGCTTTAACCACCTTCCTTGGCTTGCATTGCTAGATAAATTTCTTGGTTATAACTCAGTGTGAAAGGTCCTGCAAAACATGCCCCCAATTCCTTCTCCAGTGCCAGGTCCTGACAACCCCCTTCCCTGCTTGACTTTAGCTATACCTGCACCCCATAATGCCAAGGCTCTACAACTTACAATATTCTATTCTTTCTGATCAGGATAGCTTTCCCTCTTAATTTTCCAAACTTGTAAGATATAAACACCATGAGAAAGAGGCTTGGTCTGTTTCATTCATTTCAGATAAACCCATAGATTATGTTCTGTGTCCTTACACACAAAGGGTATCTTGACACATGTAGCTGCTTAGTAAATACTGGCTGTTCATGAATGACTGAATGAAAAATCCTTCAGGATCTAGATCAAGAATCCCCACCACTCGAAGCTTTCTACAACCTCTTGCTGAAGGTGGTCATTCTGTGAGATCCACATCTTACTATATTGCAACTATTTTCATAATACATGTGACTTTATTATGTGACATTATGTTTCATTATTATAAATCATTGAACTATAGGTTCATAGACCCAGATTTTTGTTTTGTTTGTTTGTTTTAAGTATCCCCAGCATCCAGACCAGGGCCAACATCTACCAATTGTTCCAAATAAACATATCTTCCATGGATAAGTAAATGAATGAATGGCCATCTCAAACTCAAATGCTAAGACCATCTATGTCCATCAAAATCTTATCCATTCTTTGAGCTATGTCTCAAATTCTACTTCCTTCAATAATATCTCCCTTCCCTTGCCCTCAATTTATGTGGTTTCTATCTTTTCCAAGTCCCACTGGCGTTCACTAAACTCTCTCAAGGACTGGACTCTCCCTGGTACTAAAAACTCGTGATCCCTCCCCACTAGGCTGCACACTCCTGGAGCCCTGGAGAAAAGTGCATTCTGTTCTGGCCCCATCCACCCTTGCCTGCTAATTCAGCCCTCCACAGTGCTCAAAACTGTGATACATTACATCATGCCTTTGATAAATTGGACAGCATCGCCCCTCCTTTTTATCTAGATTTACAATGTCCTCTCATTAGACATGTAACACTTAATCTCCTCACAAAATTTTGCCCTACCAGGAAGAAAGAAAGACCCACTAGCCAGTATGGGAGATTCCCTGGGAGCAGTAAGCTTCTTTCATGCTTCTTTTGCACACACCTTAAACCAAAACTACTCCGAGGAGGGCCAGCCAACCCCCCCAGGAAACCCAGGCCACTCAGGCATTCACACTTCAGAAAAAATAAAGCTGTAGAACAGGGGGGCAGAAATCATGAGCTGCAGCCACCGCATAGTGAGAAGCACTAATTATTCTGTGTAGCTTGAGTTTTTCTTAGTAGGCAAACTCTTTTGAATATTAACAAATATTTATTTAGGAATTAATAATTGACATCTATTAAAGCATAATTTATGGAGAGCGAATTCCTCTTGGTTTGGGTTCCCACTGCTCTGCTGCATCTGGCTGCTCCATAAGCCACTCTTTTGTTAAAAGCAAGACACAGGCAGAGAGTGAGAGCCAGAGACAGGGATGCGCTTCAGTGACTGCACAGAACAAAGCATAGGAGAGAGGGCACCGGGGTAGCACGCCATCAGAAACTGGCTGCGCCCCGGCTCCTCCACTCCTACCTGTGAGGCTTGGAAGCGCTTCTTACCTTCTCATGCCTACCTTCGAGGACAAGAATCAGATGTCTTCATAGCTGCCTTTATTGAGTTGGACATTCTTGGTTGCAAGTAAGAAACTATTTTGAGTTGTCTTGAGCAATAAGGGGGAGTTTGGGTAAGGAGGCCAGGTCACCTCCTAGAGCCCTGAACGGGATGTGGCTGGGCCTGAGGAACTGCTAGGAGCCTGGGCAGGTGATCCCTCCACACTCTTTGCTTCTCATCTCTGCTCTCTTCTGTGTACCTGGTGTTTTCTTCCCTTTGTTTTCAGGTTCCTCCACTTCTCTGATCCCCATGGCAAAAGCATAGCCTTCTAGCATCTCCTGAGCTTTTCTGACACAGATTCAACCACAGAAGACAGCATGAGTCTCATTTTGTCCCTGTTTTTACCTTGTCCCTGTGTGCTGCTGTCTGTTTGGTGGAGCCATTGCTGCTGTCTGTTTGGTGGAGAGATGGCTCTTACACAACCAACCGTGGAAAGGCATATATAGGCATTTAATAAAATGCCTGCAGGGCACTGCCATCTGTCCCAGCATGGATCCATTAATTCAATAAGCATTGACAGCCCACTGTGTGTCAGGCAAGTTCTGGGCACTAGAGATATGCAGCAAACAAGGCTGAAAAGTGAGTGGACCAGAGGGGCTACTCTTTATTGGGACAGGTTTGTCCAAGTGAAGTGGCATTGCCGGCGAACCAACAGGAAACCAATCACCCAAGTCTGCCAGGTGGCATGAAAGCATAGGGACAGCTTTTGCAAAATTGTAAGGGGTTCCTGTGATCTTAGACATTTTGGAGGAAAAGTAATCAGAAGTTAAAGGAAGGAAAGAAGAAATAGAGAGAGAAAAGAAAGAAGAGAAAAGGTAAGTCCACCGAAATAGAAACAATGGGGAGGTTGATTTTGAACCAATAGAAGAATAATGTTTACATTTGAAGGACTTGAAAAACAAAATGAACAGTGGTGAGCTCTCTATCATTGGAGACTGTTCAAGCCAAAGCTAGATAACCCCCAATCTGGGCTGATTTATAGGCCACCAATCAACCAGGCAAGCGAGAGGCAGATTGACTGAAAAGGAGCCTTTCCATTCCACAGTTCTGCCAGCTGATTGTCAGGGCCAAATTCGGAAGATTTAGGTGCTGCCACGCTCCTGATCTTCAAGGAGAGAGGTGGCTTGTCACTTTTCCTGGTCCCCCAAGACAAGAGCTTACACCTCATTTTAACATTAAATAAAGAACAGCATTTCATCTCCTCTGGAATGCAAAACTGTGAATTTGAGTGAAATATGCAGTTTTCATTATGTTAAAAGATCTACTCATTACAATCAGGATAAGAGGATGTGAATAAGACAAATTGATCACCACTTTAAATGTATTAATCAGCTTGCAACTCTTGTCACCAGTCAAAACAGAACAACCAGACATTTATTCTGTCTCAGTTGTTTTAGAGCCCATCCCAGGAGGTCACAGAATCAGTGTACCTCCCTTTGCCATTTGTGGGGAAACAGTCACAACACCTTACAAAAGTCCTTGTCTGCTTAGAACTGGGCTAAAACAGACACAATTAAGTATGTTTACTCATTCCACATGTAGTATATTTTCTGATCACATACTATGCACGCTGTGCCAGGCAGGGTGTAAGGTGCTGGAGATGACAGCCGTGAGTCAAAGCTGGCCCTCGCCCTGAAGCTTAGTCAGGAGACAAATGTGCAAGAAAAGTGTAACTGGGGACAAATCAGTGGTCCACATGCAGTGCTGTAGCACTGACGACCAATCTGGAGCTTGTGGCTGTAGAGGAGTGGCCAGGCTTGAAGGATGCTCTGTACATATGCTATCTAAGCTGTAGGTCTGGGAGGGAACAAAGGTTCTGGTGAGAAGAGAGTCAACCATCTCTACAATCAGGATACTGCAGGTATGGAAAGAGGGTAAAGAGGGCCCCAGCACTAAGTTCAGGGAGAATATGCCTTTTTCTAGCCTGGGAGAAGAAAGCAAGGCTGATATCTATGTTGGCTGAACTACACACCCAGCCCAAAGGGAAGCCATGAAACTGGACTTCACAGAGCGTGCCTTCCCTCTCGCACTGCCTCTGCCATACCAGGAGCTAGGAGTTCTGTGGGCTGATGGGCACCAGGACCTGGGATGAGCACACAGAGAGTGGTTGATGGAAAGGCTGATTCAAACAATTGAAGGCCTGTCCCCAAGGAGCTTCTGGAGGAGGCTGGGCTGGGTGAAGCCCAGGATTCCCACATCCTGTTTCAAGGACGCAGGAGCAGACAGACTAAAGCTTACTGAGCTTGGAACACAAGGTGGAAGGTTGGCTAGAATTGGAACATGTCAAGAATGAGACTCATTGTTCAATACCAACACCTTCAATCTTCCCTACCAGAGAACAGGAAGGCAAGGCAGGGCTAAAACATGCGGGCAGCTTCTCCTCAGCTGGACACAGCAGGGGCTATGGGAAAAAGTAATTGCCAGCCCCTTCTTCTTCCACTCAGGCCAAGTCCCAGAAAGGTGTCTACAGTCATAGAGGTAGAGTCAGGGCAAGCCTGGTGTGTTAGTCAACTTTTTGTTGCTGTGACATATACTTGAAAAAACAATTTAGAGGGGGAAAGATTTATTTTGGCTCATGGTTTCAGAGGTTTCAGTCCATGGTCAGCCGGCTCCACTGCTTTGGGCCTGAGGTGAGGCAGAGCATCATAGCAAAAGGGTGTGGCAGAGGAAATCTGCTCATCTCATGGAGCCGGGAAGGAGGCAGGGAGGGAAGGAGAGGGGGAGAGGAAGAAGAAGAAATAAAATAAATATGTAGAAGGAAGACCTAAAGGAAGAACAAGGAAAATGTAACTACTATGGAAGCCTGTGGCAACATTCCCAATACCCTTACACTTCAGCCAGGACTGTTAGTTCCAAGTTTCTGAGAGATTTACAAGTCTTTAATAATTATCCTGAACACTGTTGACTGCCCTCAAAGAAGTATCTATTGATCAAACAACAGAGACCACAAAAAAAGATACGGAAAGGTGGCAGAACACCATACTGGAAACTCATGCACAAGATACCTTGAACTGCTACTTAACCAACCTAGGAATTGTTAAGCAGGAGACATATCTGTTGGTCAGAGGACAGAGGACACACAAAAGAGTAATCTCCTTGGGCACTGTTAGCTATCTCACCTGTAAATGGTTTAAACAAAAGAACAATTTCCTTGGGCACTGTTTGCTGTCCTTGAATAGTTTGAGCAAAAAGAGATACCTATTGAGAAGATAGTGAAGGCCCCATCAGGAACCTACAGAGGACCAAAACACCTTAAATCATCTGTGACTACCAGACTGATGTCATCCTCATATACCTCCTCCTACCACCCCTTACGAAAGTCTCCTATAAAAGAAGAGCCATGAAGCCCCAAATATGTCTTTGTCACTCTGGAGATGGCTCACAGTCTCCCTTGAATGTGTATTTCTTGCTTTCTTAAGTAAATCTCTGTGTCTCTCACTCATGCTGTAATTCTTTTCTGTCATGTAAGCCAAGGACCCCACCGATCCTGAGTTTTGTTCCTCTCTCTCCCCGACTGGGAACTTCTCCAAACCCTTCACAGAATCATTCCATCTCTTGTGACAAGAGGAAAGGGCTGGGGACAAAAGATACCCTTCTAGGACATGTCCCCAATGTCCTACTGCCTCCATCTCTGTCCTACTACCGACAGTTTCCACCTCCTCCCATTCAACTATCAATAAATTAATCCACTGGTGAAGTCAAAGCCCTTGTGATCCAAGCACTTCCCCAAACCCTGCCTCTGGCCTCTGAACACTGCTGCATTAGGGACCAAGACTTCAACACGTGAGCCTTTGGGAGACATTCCAGACCCAAACCAAACACCTGGTATCCAACTGAATTCACACACTTCAGCTTGGGGCTGAGGTCTCAGTTATCATGGGAAGGTGAGGAACGGGGGTGAAACCATCTAGAAAAGGAGAGTAGCCCATAAGATTTCTTTCAGTGCTTTTGCTTACAGCCTCATGGAAACATGGAGCAGCTATCTGGAGTCAAAGAAAGTCAGGCAACTTCTGATGTGATCTGCTTTTCCTCCTGGCAATCCATGAGCCAAACAATCAATGCACTGAGTTGAACTTTATAAGTTACTAATTTTTGTTTTAACTTCAATTATCTGCTGTTGACAATCCCATTATGGGGAAGAAGAGAGGTGTAAACTGGATCTAGGGTTCTCTGGAGCAGAGCATTTATCTGGTTTTACGAGACTACAAGAGACCATAATGTACGTTTTACGGGGCCATTCTCATTTTTAATCTGCTTTGATAAGATCGCTATGCTGGAAGGATAGAGAAACTCCCTGACAGGCCAGCCCAGGAGGGAAGGTTTTGCTCCTTCAAGTGAGGACTGTGGGGAGTTCCCTGAATGTGGGTTCTTTAAGATCCTTCTCAATTAGGGTCTAATCTTGTCCCAACTCCTCACACATCCCCTCTCTAGGGCGCCTGGGTGGTAACTGCCAATAGAGAACACAGGCCTTAGACTGTGACATCGTAAATCACCTCAACCTCTCCTCCAGGTCTTAACAGCAGCAGCATTTCCCAATGAGTAGTATGTGTATGTTAAGACTAGGAATAAGATGGATCTCATACATGTAGAGACAGACAAGGCTCCAGGCACAGACTTTGAGCCCTAACTCTTAGAATCAAAGGTTGACCTAGCCAGGTCAGGTTCCCTGCACCTATCCATCACCCCCAACCTTGACTGTTTCCAGTCACCTTCAGCTGGGGCCTTCCAATCCTATTTCTCCCTTCAGTCCTCTCATCAGGAGGATAGTGAGCATGAATCTACGTGTGCCCCTCCTTTGCCTGGCCTTCTTTGCAGCTACCTCAGGCGTGTGCCAGATTGATGGTCAGGGAATGGAAGTAATTTGTGTTGCTCCCAGTACAAAACTGTTAAGAACATACTCTTTCCCTTCCACAGTGGGGGACGTAAAGACTGTTGAGATATAAGAATTGAAAAGTTGAGCCAGGCGTGGTGGCGCACGCTTGTAATCCCAGTACTTTGGGAGGCAGAGACTGGAGTATCCGGGTTCGCGACCAGCCTCAGCTCTCTCTCTCTCTCTCTCTTTCTCTCTCTCTCTCTCTCTCTCTCTCTCTCTCTCTCTCCCTGTCTCTCTTTCCCTCTCTACTTAGTGAGGCCCTCCGCAACTTTGTGAGACCCGGTTTCAAAATAAAGTATAAAAAATAGGGCCGGGGTGTAGCTCAGAGGTAGAACGCCCCTGGGTTTGGTCCCTGAATAACTATTGGAAAAGTTCCTCTGAGAACACTGCCTGATTCCTTGTGAGACTTTGTTCAGTTACCCAGGCTTGGATAGTGTTTATCCTTGCTGGCATTCACTCTTGAGCACCTTCTGGGCCTAGCACTACACTAGGTTCTTTCCTATAAATTATCTCAAAACAATCTGATTAACGTCTGCTCTAGGAGCGTTTGGGCCTAATGCAGTTTGGGGGTGGTGATGGACTCCTACCTTCCTCCAAGATTCAGTGGCTTCCTGTGCCCCCCCTCATCGTATGCCAGACCTTTGGCCTTTGGGACTCTGGAGTTTCACATGGTCTCATGAAGTCTCCTGAGAATACAGGCTACTCTGTGGACCTGGCAGTCACTACCTTTCCCTCTGGATTTGACAGTCTCTGGATGCTGGAAGAGCCACCATTTTTTATTGAATTCAGTTTACTGAAAGTTAACTGAATATGTGTAAAATATTAACCTCTAAGATTTTATCTGTGTTCAAATCTTAGCATTATCACCTCATTCATTTATTCCTTCATGAATTCACAACACGTAAAATGCTGTTAATGTCCAAATGTACATCTGTAGCCTGCACTGCTACAGCATTCTGAACTCCAGTTCCAAGTACTCTGCTGTGCATGCCACATCCCAACACAACTAGTGCCCTTGGTCCCCAGAGCTTCCTCCAGGCCTCTCTTTGTCAATAAAGGGCACCTCCATATGGAGGCTCCTGCCACACCCTGGATAGCCTTTGAGATCTTGTCCCTATTTCTTCATCTCCTGTTCTGGTTCAAGTTCCTATTACCTGCACTAGATTAATAGCATTTTGTGCTGGTTTCCTAATTGCTTCACTCCATCCATTCTCTACCCACAGCCCAAGGATCTAACCAGGACCCACAAAAGGCTTTGTACTGGCTTTAGAAGAAAAACTTCAACTTACGTGCAGCCTCCAGTGATCAGTACAGCCTTGGTGCCCTCCCTGGCTGCCTCCTCCTCCTGTCTGCACCAGTCCTGGCCACCTTCTTTCAGTCCCTGATCACATGGAACCCACCCCATCCTGCCTGGAGCATTCCCTTGCTACTGACCTGACCACTTTTCTGTCCTTTTAAAACTCAAACATCATTCTCAGAGATACCACCCCTACACTCCCAATTTAGATTTTCCCCAGAATATAACTTCTAAACCCACCCTGTACTTTTCCTTCATTTCACAGTTTGTAGCTGTACATTTATCAGTGTGGTTATTTGTTTAATATCATCTCAGGCATCAGACCATCAGCTCCACAGGGGCCAGGACTAGGCATGGTGTCTGGCACCTCCCATGCACTTGGTATATACTGTCACGTGGAAGGAGTGTTTATCGAGTGGAAGGCAGGGGCTGCGGCTGCAATGATGAGCAGGAGCACTGGCTTCAGGGATCAACTCAAGTGTACATATGCAAGAACTGCATTATAAGAAAAGCTCTGACAAGTCCATATTTACAAGATGACGACTGAGAGTGTGATGGTTATAAAAATGAATTTTAACACAAGCTTCTAGCTAGGAATTCAATAGTTAATATTTATACAGTGCTTCCTATGTGCCAGGCACTATTGAAAAATCAACCAATTTCATCCTGAAAGACTCCATGAGACAGGTTCTATTCTGGGGCCATTGTGCAAATGAAGAATCTAAGACACAGAGGGGTTTAGTGACTTACTCATAGCCACACAGCTAATAAGCAGCACAGCCAAGAGTCTAGCTTGGGTTTTCCAGATGTAGAGTCTGTGTTCTCAGCCACTCTGTGCTATGCTAGCAACTGCTTCTTGGTTCCTAAAATGGTAGGTTACCAAGAGATGATTTTTTGGTCTCCATCTCAGATAGACATCTACAATAGGCACATGTCACTGAGACTTTCAGAGAGGTCTTCAGGCACAGCTAGGACATAGCGTTTCCTGGCAACGGTCAGGAAGCTGGACAGACCTGGCTTCTAGTCCTGGCCATCACCAGGTCACCACGCAGCACTTGTCAGGTGGCTGTACTCTTCTTTCTCCATAAAATAGAGAGTTTGACTAGTTCATCTCTGAAATCTCCTCCAATATGATAGTATCGAATTGTGTGCACCTCCAAGGAGCACTATTGAATAAAGTCCTACCTCCCCCTTCATTTATTACAAGAAATTAACCAGAAGCATCCACTTCTAGCTGGTCCTGTGGGTATAGAATGAGAGTTGACAATGGATCAAAAACATAATGGAAGAACGAGAAAGTGCAAAAAGAAAAGTGAGGACAAGAAGAAGGGGGTGGAAAAGGGTGAGCGAGCTGGTGAACAAGGCTGTTTCCACTCTGAGCTCTCAGGGAACAAGAGGGCCCCTCAAAGTTTGCAAATTGACTCAGTGGCCTCTCGAAGTGACTACTGCCATCCAAGGCTTTTGACTTGCTCTGAGTCAAGAGAGAAAAATGAAAAGGATGATATAAAAGCCACAAACACGCAGAGCAAAGATTGCAGATACAGGACAATGAATGTCCTGGTCAAATTGCCCATTGGAGTATCTGTATTAGGCTGCGTTTGTAGTCTCTGCATGTCAAGCGATGGAGAGCCCTGATTGTGGCCGGGGAAGTCACACAACAATGGGGCCTGATGTTTTGTTTCCACTTTTCAAAGGCGCTCCTTTTTTTCCTCTCGGTGATAAGGCCCAGGAAATGGTTAGTGACATGCTCGTGGGAACCTATGGAAAAGAATATACCCCATATCAATGGTGCAGCCTCTGGCCCAGGAGCAGAGCATGTGGGTGGGGGAGCTGCAGGCTCCCAGCGTGGGCTGTGGTGGTGAGATAGCATTGAGGAGGCCGCCCTGAGCCATGCGCCCCCAGTCTGGGGACCAGGCCCCTTTATCCAGCCAGAATGGGTGGAAGGCCAGACAATGTAGTGCTATATTTGGTTTGACAACAAAGGACTTTAGAAAGATTTGATAGTGCAGGGATGGCCCGGAAGGCGGCACAGGATGCAGCACAATATGGGTTTTGCAAAGGTATTTAGCAGGGCCCTTTATGCCAGGAACATGGCAGGGTACGGATGTTGTCCTTGTGTCTAATGGCTTTTGTCTGGGCCACGGTGCTGTTTGCTAGAGTGAGGTTCCTGGGCAGGTCTGAGAGGTGCCAGGGGGCTCTGGGGCCACCACATTTAGAGGATACCTGAAATCATACTCAATGTATGATTTCAGTCCTCTCCTTCCCCTGAGCCCAGGGTCCAGCAGACCCAGAAAGCCCCAGGTCAAGGGGAACTTAGAGCAGGAAGACCTGGAGCAGGACCAGTAATCATACAAGGTATCCCAATCAGAAAAGAGCAGTTCTAATTTCAGGATTTCAGAGGGAAACCACCCAGGAGGAGGAAAAAGGGGGAGGGATGGAAGTTCGGTTTTAGAGGATAGAGCAGAGGTACTCAACACTGAATGGCACACCAAGCCCTGTGTTTCTGGGAATTCCAGCCCTATGGGACAAGGCTGGCAAGGGTCTAGGAAAACAAACTCCAGGATGTGATGGGGTATAGGCAGCTCTTCTCCTGTCCTAGATCCTGGGGTCTTCTGGGATAAAGGGGACACGCGAAGATAGCAACACCAGAAATGCAAGGGGACTGGGCAGTGAGGTCTGGCTGCCCAGCTGTATTAGAGAAGTGTTCTTGGAGAGGTGTGTAGGGATAGGGGCCACCAACCCATGACGATTCTTACATACTTAGGGTTTCAGTTCCAGGCAAAGGAGCATCAGTGACTGTTTTCAACCTCAATTCAGATTGGTTTTTGTTTGTTTTTAATTTGGAAATCATGTCTGGCTACCCTGATACTGGTTCCATGACAGAAGTGTGACAACAGGCAGACCGAGGCTGGGACAAGACAAAAGATGAGGGAGTATCTTTTTTCTTCCAGGTGAGCTCAGGATTCATGACCCCTCAGACCCAGGCCCCTGTTAAAGCTAGAGCTAAGTCCAGAAAAATCTGCCTCAGTGGGAGGGGAGATCCCTGGTCTGGGAAACACTTCCTTCCCATTGACCCTGTTGCTAATCAGGATTAAGTCTGTGGACAGAACCTGGGGCAGGGGTTCCCTTTCAAAAAGGCCTCCCTGACTTCCCTTCTGCTCTTCATGATTACCAGCACCATGGGAGCTTCTAGAAGTGTCAGCTAGAGTTCCTTTCCCTTTTTCAGTTATCAGTTTTACCCACCCATCTATCCATCCAAACTATGAGGGCTTACTTCATTCCTAGGTGCTGAGGATTACCCCAGGTACTAGAAATAGAACACTGAAGCCCTTGTGAGCTGGTGTACTAGTAAGAAAGACAGTAGTCTAAACACATAAGGACCACTACGAAGTCAGAGAAGTAATTGTTCTGGTAGCTCAGAGGAGGTACTATAAATTCTACCAAAGAAAGTCCAAGAAGTCTTCATGGGAAAAGTGATATGTAATAAGTTTTTCTCAGTCTGGGGAGTGGGTTGAATTGTGTCTCCTCCAAACTTATATATTGAATTTCTCACTGTCAGTACTTCAGAATGTGGCCAGATTCAGAGAGATTCTTTAAAGAGATAATTAAATTAAAATGAGATCATTAGGGGTGGTTTTAATACAATAAGACTAGTGTTCTTAGAAGAGGAGAACATTTGGGCATGGCACAGTGAGAAGACGATGTAGAGTCACAGGGAGAAGAGGATGTGGAGATGCAGGGAGAAGATGGCCATAGCCATCTACAAACAAGGCAAAAGCCTGGAGCAGATGCTTCCCCCATGAACCTGAGAAAGAACCAACCTGGCCATCACATTGATCTTGAACTTCTAGCGTCTAGAACTCGGAGAAGATACATTTCCGTTGTTGAAGTCACCCAGTCGGTGGTACTTGGCTATGGCGGCCCTAACAGACTGCTAATTATCACTCCAAACTCTGTGACATTCTTTCAAGGAAGGAGCTCTTCTTGAATGTCCACACAGTGCATGACACGTAGAAGGTGCTTAATAAACGCTGATCTGAATGGAATAGCAGTTCATTTCTAAATCCAACTATATCAACTTCAAGTAGAACATGCAAGTCAGAGATAGAATGGCCCTGTACCTAAATGACGCCCAGTCTTTTATCTGTACACAGTCAGTAGGTCTGTTAGTGGTTTCTGCAACATATATTGAGAACTAATTCTGTGATAAGCACCAGAAATTATAGTGGGAGGAGAGGCCTCTTGGACAAAGAAATTCCAACTCTTTGGTCCAAAGTGAGGAATGTCTACCACAGTGTCACATCTCTGTCTGCTGTGGGCTCATGCTATGGGACAAGTTTGGCACACTCTGGGCTCATGTCAGTGGCACAGCCTGTCCTTAGCATACACCCTGTGGAGGGTTGAGATAGTGATGGATAGGAGGTATGCCAATAAAAGGCCTGGCAGGGGAGACATTTCAAATGTCTGGCTGACTGAACTTTGTGAATTCCCCCCCTGCTGACCCAGGGGAGTATTCCTGACCCTAGGGTGAACCCAGGGCTGACAGGGACAGCCATGTAGATCCCCAAATACTGTCAGGAGTTTCAGCTTCTAATTGGCAGGCATCCAGCTACTGGGAGAGCCTAAAGATAGGAAGAATGTAGAGCAATTGTGTGTGTTAATGAGGGCTGGGGAAACAGCCAAGAAGCAATACGGTGGCATCGGCCATAATACTTCCTTATACCTACAGCTTTGGAGACAAGCACTGTGAGTCAAATTTACATACATTCAGGCACATAGGTATAGATGCACCAAGATATGTGCTTTTATATGCTCCGGGCAGCCTGCACGCAGGTCTGCATGTAACACGTATATATTAACATGGCACCTGCACATAACACCCTGGGTAGGAATCATGGGCATGAAAAACATTCAAAGCCATGCCCATTCATAGGCACATACATGCACCTACATTTCTAAACATACTCCAACACATAAAAGTTACATGATACTTACTATATAGCTCATGAAATTCATCTCTTATCAGGGTCTTTATCCTCTTCAATGCTTCAGAATGTCCTCCTGGGCCCAGAAAACAAACACAGGTATTTTCTCCATTCAGACTATGGCTTCATTGTCTTTCCCAACAGGTCGTTGATTAAGACAGATGGAAAATGTCAATTCCTTTCAATGTTATAATCCAACATGTAGGATTGTCATCCTTATTTATGATTTTTAGGGACAGAAAAACTATGTGATGCATGTAAAAGAGCAGTAGAATAGGAATCAGAATATTCAAATTCTATCCCCAATTTTGACTCTTTTTTGCTCAAGTATTGATCTGGATCCAGAATGACAAGTTTCTACTCAATCCCATCTCTGGTGGTTGTGTTGAGAAGTATTCTGAGGCTATGAATAGACTAAAAAAGAAAGAGTGCCATGCTTGATTAGTAATACCTGACTCAGGTTCAGGTTAAGGATGCTTCTGACCCTTCTATTTCCAATAATATCTAAGTATATATTATGATTGTCATTACTCAGGGACCAGAGGAACAGTGCTTAGTCTATATGAAATTATTTTCCTATGGCATTAATCAAAACAGGAACCACACATGCATCTTATTCTTCTTATCCTATCCCTCCAGCTCTTCTTCAGTCTTAGAAAACTGCTGAGTTGGGGCTGGGGATGTAGCTCAGTGTATAGTACTATGAGCTACATGTTCAAGGCTCTGGGTTCAATTCCTAGCATCACAAAAATATTTATCAAAAGTAAAATTTCCCACTAGGTGTAGTGGCACATGACTGTAATTCCAGTACTTGGGAGACTGAGAAAGGAGGATCCAGGTTTGAGGCTAGTCTCAGCAATTTAGTGAGACTCTCAGTAACCTAGAAAAAAACCTGTTTTGAAACAAAAAATAAAAATTAAATGGATTGGGGGCGTATCTCAGAGGTAGAAAGTTCCTTGGGTTCAGTCCCTAGTATCACACACACACACACACACACACACACACACACAAAAAAAAATAATAATAAAATAAAATTTCCAGAGGGAAACACAAATGCCTACTATGTGTGTAATACTGTGGAAAATGTTTGACACCTAGCCTTAGCAATACATATCCCAGTCAGTATTTCTTTCCACTTTAGTGATAAGCAAACGGAAGTTCAAGAGATCTGAGAAACATGCACAAAGTTGCACAGCTAGATGTGGGCAGTGCAACTAAATCAACTGCTACCTGAACATATTTTGGTGCCATTGGCTAGAAGATAGTAACATGTGTAGAATCCTTGCCTGTAGCCTGCAAAATTCATGAGCTCTTCTACATGCTCTCAATGGTACCACCCATCAAAGAACTTCCAGGCACTGCCTCTTCCAGAAAGCCTCCCTGATCTCTCGAAGCTAGCAACTTCATCTTTCTTTGAACTCAAAGCTCTCAAAGAACACCTCATTCTCTTAATTTGTGAAACATCCCTCTGGAATTGTTAAGCTGTGTCCTTTCAATTTTTTAATGTAATGCCTTATTCCTAAAGGTTTTGAATGTACCTAAATGACAGAGACAGTGTATTCATGACACACCAATGCATTATTATGTTCATGGTGCATAGCCCATGGCACACAGAGCATAGCACATGGTAACTCAGCCCGTCCCCTCCTTCAGATAGGACTTTTCTATAACCCACATTATTCATATACACTTGTCCTTCCTCTTTTTCCTAGCTAGAATTCTCTAATATAGCTCTTTCTAAATTTGCTTATTTTAGTCAGTTTTCTTCATTAGTATGTATCTTAGCATTCTCACCTTTATAGTCCAAAGAACTGACCATACCATAGAGGAAGGAAGATTTATTTGCTCACAGTTTCCTTAGAGATTTTTGGTTCAGTCCATGTGAGAGGCAGGGAACCGTGGATCTCAGGGCATGGCGGCAGGAAGCAGAGAGAGGGAGAGTGCAAGGCTTCGCTCTCACATCAAGGGAGCCAGAAGCAAGACAGAGAGTGAGGGGAAGAGGAACCATATATAATCCCAAAGCCACACCCCCAGGGACCTCTCCTTAGTAACCAAGCCCTGCTTCAAACATTGCTACCTTGTTTCCATGAAGGCTAGGGGGATATTCCAAATCCAAACCATTACAGAATATAAGCTCCACAAGAACAGGTGCTTGGTTCTATTCACCATTGGATCCCAAGAGTCTAAAAAAGGCCTGTTTCACAATCGGTGCTCAAAGTCTTTTTGAATGGATGAGTTAGCAACAGGCCCTAGAGTTGCAGCCAAAGGCTCACAGGGCTGTCACGGGGGTGGGTGAACACAGGAGATAGTGGTGGTGTGAGTTGATAAGAGAATGTTCATCAGAAGCATCAAGACTCAAAACCAAGCACTAGCCGGGCGTGGTGGCGCACGCTTGTAATCCCAGTACTTGGGAGGCAGAGACCAGAGGATCCAGTTTCACGTCCAGCCTCAGCTACTTAGTGAGGGCCTCTGCAACTTCGTGAGACCCGGTTTCAAAATAAAGTATAAAAAATAGGGCCGGGGTGTAGCTCGAAGGTAGAACACCCCTGGGTTCAATCCCCGGTACTGCAAAAAAAAAAAAAAAACAAGCACAATGCGTGTGCTGGATATTTTTGCTCCCCTCCATCTTTCTCTACACTTCTCTGTGCTCTGGTGAGATTTACAGGTGTATTACAGATTCCCTTGCCCTTTGGCCCCTGGTTGAGTTCAGCTAATGGGAGGCTTCATCAGTAGATCAGAGGGTGGAAGTAGAGAGAAGTTGAGGTACTTATTCGGCCTGCTCCTGCCTTGTTCCTCCAGGTGTAGGAGGGGTATCAGGATCTCACTCTTGCCAAACTCAGGGCACTTCATTTTTTTTTTTTAGGTGCTTGGGATGGAACTCAGGAGCATTCTAACATGTACTGGTCTTGAACCTGCGATCCTCCTGTCTCAGCTTTGCAAGTACTGGGATTACAGACATGCACCACCACGCCCAGCTCTCATCATCTCCTGTTAGTTGCCTGAAACCTGTCTAGTCCTTTGTGAGTAGAGACTTCATTAAACCCTTTCAATCATTCTTAGGAAGGACCCTGCCAGACACAACTCAATATGGACTAGTAGCAATAACGAGAGGTCAAGAAAATGGAGAGGTCAAGGAAAGAAAATCAGAAAGAAAGGAAACTATGGCATAGAAATGTTTTCTGCTTCTAAATGCATTATTACAAAGGGTCAGGTCAATTTCGCATAGAGGACTAATCCCCAAAGACAACCTCCTTAACAAGTCAGGCTCCCAAAGAACATTCCATCCTCTAACTTTGGGTACTTTCCCGCCTCCTCTGAGTTGGGAAGGTTGCACATCCCCAGTGAGAACAGGGACTAGCCAAGACAACCTTGAGAGAATATGTGTCATGCTCAGCTTCCGCCCTAGACTTCCAGCCCACCCACACTCTAGAAACACAAAGGCCTCTCTTGTGATCAGTGTCCAGCACCAGACTAGCCCCTCTTTGCTGCCAACCATATTAATCTCTTAGTTTGTCTTATTCTTGACCCTTGGCTTTTAATTTTTTTATCTTGTTTTGTTTCTTTTTCCTTTATATCTTTCATTCTGCCTTTTAGGCTTAATGACAAAACATTTCTCCTGATTTGACCTTCCATTCTCTCTTAAGGACTTTGGCCCTCACTCTCCATTGTATTTCTTCTTCTAAATGCATGTACAGGATACATTCACCCAACAATCTCAGGCCCACTTACCATCACCTCATGATGTGAGTGTGTGTATGTGTGTGTGTGTGTGTGTGTGTGTGTGCGTGCACATGCGCACACGTGTATTCACATTTAAGTGCACAGTTGGGGGTGGGGACAGAAAGATATAAAATTGCCGAAATTTGAATCTTAGTTCCCACATTTGCTAGATGCATGACATGGGGCAAGTTATACATCCTCTCTATTCCTCAGTTCGCCCAATCTATGATCTATAAGTCTATAAAATATGTTTTTTAAAAAAGCATTCATACAATAAGGTTGTTGTGTGGTTACAAATTCTATTCACTAAGTATTTCTTGTTGGCATCTGTCGTCTTCTGAAGTATTGCATTTCTTGACCATTTTGTAAGCTAGAAAGGTCATGAGATTAGTTTTGACCAATAAACTATAAACAAAGGTGGTGTCACATAACTGCTGATGTGATATCCTCTAGAGATTTCTTTTCCTCTGCCACAAAGAGCATGTTTCATATATTGGCTGTCTGGGTCTCAGAGTGAAGAAAGTATGGAGCAGAAACCCCACTAGGGCACAATGGACAGACAGAACGAGAGAAATAGCCTTGTCATGGTAAACCATTGAGATTTGGGGATTATTTGTTACAGCATAAACAAGCCTATACTGACTCAAACAGCTGTTGTAAAGACTAAGATAATACATGTAGAAAGCTCTTGGAATAGTGTCAACACATCAAAAATAGTCAACAAAAGTTATTAGCATCCGTATGACTAAATCTTTTTATCATTATTTGTATGGATATGGATGTGTGCATCCTGTGTCCTTTGTTACATCAAACAGTTGAACAACCTTCCGTTCTTAGCCCTTGAGAAGGAAAGTAAGGCATTGGTCTAAAATCTCAGCAAACATTTTAAGGTAGAGTCTCCTGACATGAAGAATTGCCAAAGGGGTGCTCTGACATCAGCCTCACCCATGGACTTGGTAAATAGGCACCAAACACTTTAACAGACAAGTCATAGGATGAATTTAACTTCCACAAAGTAGGCTAAAGTGGAAGCAGAACCAGAGGTGGTTCCTTTGGCCACAGCTGAGAGACAGAGGAGAGGCTATGTTGGATCGTCTTTTCCTACAGTCTGAATGATTGTTGGTCTGTGGGGACCATAGAAGACCTCCAATTAATTATTACTGGAGAACATGAAATCATAAACAAAATTCCTTGTAATAAATTTTTCAAATGAGATCGCATGTTTTATTTACAGTACTGGCCCATTTTGGGCTTTAAATCTATGAACAAAAACAAACATGCTTTTTTATCAAACAGACGGGGGAAAAAAGTACTCAATAGCCTTTCTTTTCTCCGCTTGCCAAGGAGGGCATGTGCTCTGTGTTAGAGAGAAAGGCAGGCCCAGGCTCTGTCATCTGGAAGAGTAAATTCCCTTCTTTTACTTTGTAGAGGAAGATTTAACTCTAATGATCTTTTGCATGAGTGGGGCAGGGGGAGAAAAGAAAAAGGAAAACAAAGTCTCTCTGAGGTTCAGATGCTTTACTTCTGAGTTCAGTATGGCACCAGAATGGAAAATAGAACACAGGCAGAGTGTAAACTTCTGGAACGAAAGCAGCTACTGTCAGGCACATTTCTATAGCTGAAAATCAGAAGTACAATTGATCTGAGCATTCTGCAGAGAAAGTGAGGGAAGTAGGAGATACATTCTGGCTCAAGGTCTCCTTTGGCCTTTGTCTACCTGTAGCCTAGCAAGGTCATTTCTGATCTTTGGAGAAAAGGTGCCTTATGTAAATTCACACCTGTTTTCATAGCCTCAGATCTGGTGGGCTCAGAAATGCTATTATAAAGATGTCCATAAAGATCTGGGTGGGCGTGGTGATGCACACCTATAATCCCAGTACTTGGGAGGCTAAAACAGGAGGATAGCAGGTTCAAGGACAGATTCAGCAACTTAGTGAGACCCTGTTTCAAAATAAAATAGGGCTGGGGGTATAGCTCAGAGGTAAAATGTCCCTGGGTTCAATCCCAAGCACCACAAGGGAAAAAATATCATCTCTTTTTTTTCTTTTTTTTTTTCTTTGCAATACCGGGGATTGAACCCAGAGGCGTTCTACCTCCACACTACAGCCCCGGCCCAATTTTTTTATACTTTATTTTGAAACCGGGTTTTTATACTTTATTTTGAAACGAAGTTGTGGAGGGCCTCACTAAGTAGAGAGAGAGAGAGAGAGAGATAAACAGGGAGAGAGAGAGAGAGAGCTGAGCCTGGCCGCGAAGCTGGATCCTCCGGTTTCTGCCTCCCAAAGTACTGGGATTACAAGCGTGCACCACCACGCCCGGCATATCATCTCTTTTCTGATAAATATTGTTGATGAATCAGAGAATGTAGATTTACTGAATAATGAATTGGGTCACTAAAAACTCAGCTAGGCACCAGTTCGGGGCACAGCCCTGAGGGGTAGGTTGTCATTTTCCAGTATGCGGTTTATGCATGAACCAAACAGTAGCATATTATGCTATTTTCCTGTATTTGTGTCTTGTGATTGCCGAAATTTTTGGCCATAAATCTGGTTACATAAAAAATCAGAAATTTATTCTTTTACAGTTCTGGAGGCCAGAATTTAAAATCATGATCACTGGGTCAAAATGAGGGTGTTACAGGGCCACACACCCTCCAGAGGCTCTGGGAGTGCATCCATTTCTTACCTCTCCCGGCTTCTGGTGACTTCCAGAATCCCTTGGTTTGTGGCCATATTCTCCCAAACTCTGCTCTCATCTCATTGCCTTCTCTTCTATCTGTGACCCTTCTCCACTGCCTCTCTTTTATAAGGACCCTTGTATTTACACTGTGCCTATCTGGATAATCCCAGAGAATCTCACCTCTCAAGACCCTTAACTTCATCTCACCTGCAAAGACACTTTCTCCATGGAAGGGAAAATTTACAGATTCCAGGGATAGGAATTTGATATTTTTGAAAATCATCATGGAGCCTACCACACTCCCCAGTAGTTACAAAGTAAGAATCCAAGAACCAAGCGTGACCCACCTTGTAGAATTTATGGGTTTTCATTCATATAACCTTAATTTCTGTTGGGTTCATGGTCCCAGGGAAAGAATATCTCTAGCAGAGGACACAAGAAGTATTTCACTAAGCCTAAAGTTATAACTGCCATCCGCTCACTTCAGGCTCCCCGTGCAAGTGTAGCCACAGGTAAAGACATGAGTTGGTATATCGGAGGGACTTGGGTTGCTGCTATAAAATGGGAGCAGAAGTGAATGTGGCTAGAACTCAGAAAATGCACACAGTGTGTCTTTTGGTCCTTCCACACCCAGAGGAAATGGTGAATGGACAATTGCAGCATTCAAGGCCCAAGAAGGGCAAGGCTACTCATGGTTCAGACTCCTCAGAGATGAAAGTCTAAATCCTCACATGGGCATGTAACCCTGAGTGGCTAAAGTGTTTACCAAGGGTGAGGGAAATCTAAAGTGGGTGAGAGGAAATAGAGATGATAAAAGTCATTTTAAAACCCTGTGGTGATTGGAGTTTAATCATCCAGGCCTGTCTTAAGTGTTTTAAGAAGCTGAAATGAGAAACTACTTGGAAGGCTCAGTTGACAGTGGAGGTGATGGCAGGTGCGAGGTGATCTCCGCTATGCCAGAAGTGGACTCCAGATGCCCTTGGTGCCTATAGTGAATGTTGTAGGTACCAGCTAAGTCCCTGCTTCATGACTAAAGTTCTCATTCACAGCTTCTGAGAGTGCTGTGTGCTGGAATTGCCATCTGTGAAAGTGAAGGCCTAATTTATGCCCTTTCCCTGGGACAAGACATAGCCAGTGACTGGTTGATATAAGGGGACCAAGGCGGAGATATCCAGAGATCCTGTCTCTATTGCTAGTGCATTGCCATTCAACTTCTGCCTCTGCCCAATTCTGCAGAGTTAGAGATATATTTTTCCAGAACGCTTCCCAATAAACTAATACACTTTCCCCTATCCAATTCTAAGAATATTGAGCTAAGTCAATACCCAACATTACCTCCTCTAAGCCCACATTGGACTTCAGCTAGAGCTTCCTTGGAATCTCAGACCTCGTGCAAGCTTAGACTTACTTCTAACTGGCCAGATGTCACTGCAACCATGTGCTGTGCCTCCTTTCACTCTCTGACCCAGGGTCCTTGCCAGCTCCTCGGGAAGTCACTTGGCCTTTACAGTCACATATGCACAGCCTGGAAGTACAGAGGAGCTAATGACTTCCAAGGACCAAACCTCAAATGAGGAGCAACAGGATCCAGAAGACAAGTGCTCCAGTCTCCTCTCCCTCCAATGAGCTGTCCTGATATATGTTCTTTGTGCTACTCAGGAGCCTGCAGAAGGCCTGAAGGAGCCTCTGAGGCCTGAAGAAGCAACCTCAACAATATTCCTCTACATGGACGTTTTCTTTCTAGTCTCTTTACTGGGTTCATCTCCTTATAACTTCTGGAGCAAAGTCCTTACTTCAGGCTCTGCTTGGAGAGAGACCAAACTTCTAAGTACCATCATCAGCTAGGTGGCTGTTTCTATCCTCCATAGATTTATCTTTCTCAAAGCAGAGAAATCTGGGGTGAAGGGACACAAATTTTCTTTGATGAGCATAAAATGAAGGAGAAAACTGTGATGTGTGAAAACCTACTATGTATGAAGACCTATGTCAGAGAGATAGCAATGAGTAAGACAAAACCTTTCCCTCAGGAAGCTTGCAGTCCAGGAGGCATGGAGCAGCCAGCATAGGAAATAGGATTGAGCTACACATCAAAAAGTGAGCTTGGAAGAAACAATGGCTCCATGTCATTGGAAGCTCTCTAGCAGAGGTGGCATTTGAGAAAGACAGAGTAGGGCAAAGAGGGTCTGCTGGGTTGGGGGAATAGGATGAGCAAAGAAAGGCCCAGGAACAAGAAATGGCAGGACTGGTCAGGATCATTTGGAAAGGAGGAGTCTGGGTGTTGGTTTTCTGTGAGGCCTGTCTAGATAAGGTGCTGACATTGACAAAGCATCAAGGACAGAGGTGTCTTGACATGTGAACCAGCTGGGTTTTCACTAGTTCCAGCAAAGAGTGGATGGGGTAGCCTGCAGGCAACCAATCAAAAGAGCTAGTGTTTATTGAGCACTTACTATATACCAATTACTGATTGTTATATGCATTTCCCAATGCAATCTTCATAGCAATCTTATAAGGTTAGTACTAGTGTTATCTCTACCTTACAGGAAAGAAGTCAGAAACAGACCAAATTAGAAATAGGCCAAGCCCCCCAGGACAGAGCCAGTAAGTGGTAGAGCTATTTAGGTGACCGAGTCTGGTTCCAGGCTACCATTTGACCATGATGATGGCTGTGCTAGGTGAGGGTAAGGCAAGACTAGCAGTTAGCTAGAGTTTTTGAGCACAGCCCTGACAGAATCAGAGACCTCTGTCATTCACAGGGAAGTGGAGGTAAGGCCCGACCCCATTACAGGATTAGGGGAGGAGACTAGTACTATGTTGGCATTTCTATAAAAGTCTTCCTAGCCTTCTCTAGGTTTGAGTGACATATCCCACTTATCTGTTCTTAAGCCTGTGAGCACAAGAGGAGACGTCCGTCCTGGTCTGGGGTTTTGTGGCTCATCTTCCAGCTATTTGCAATCATTGCTTCACTTTGAATCTCTGAGTTTCCATCTCTTCAAATACCTGTATGATTAAATAGCCCCATTAGGATACTACTTTATTTATGAAGCATCATCCAAGCATAGATCCAGGTACTTCATGATGCTTACTCATTAATAATAACAATAGCAAACACAAATACTTACACGTATGCTATCATTTTATTCTTAGAACGACCTTGTGAGATAAGTGTAGTATTATTATTGCCATATTTCAAACAAGGAAGTTGAGATGCAAAGAGGTATGATAACAAATGTAAAGTCATTGAGTCGTCGTGAGTTGAAGGAATTGATGAAGCCATTTCACTAAGTTGGCTTGAAAGCACCATTAAGTTTCTGTGACCTCAGCTGGGGGAATTGTGAGCTCTCTGGATCCTCTTCTCTGAAAGGCTCCCATGTCAGGCATCACTCTGCCGGCAAGAACCATAAAGATACTCTTGCTTACTGAATGCCTTTTATGATCCCAAATCCTTCTCATGTGTTGTGCCATTCCACCCTTACAGTGTCCTCTGAGAAAGGTACGGCTATGGCTCTGCCATTTTATAGATGAAGAACCTGAGGTCAGACCGAATCATTAAGTTCACACAATTGTCCTCAAAGGGTTCATCGTCTAGGCAGGGAGATCAACACATTTTTTAAAAAAATGAATAGATGGAATACAGCACAGCCGGCTGATTATTAAGTGCTATGAGAGCACCCAGGAGGGAACAACCGATTCAATGTGGTGCGAGAGTGGACAGGAAGCGTCTGCAAAGGTGTCACAAAGTGGCATTTGTGTAGAGTTTCAAGGGAGAAGAGGCATATTCCTGGGGAGGAGGGTAGTTGAGGGAGGGCATTCCAAGCTGTCCAGGGATCACTGGTCTGGTGAGCTGGTGGTGGGTATAGGTTGGCATATTCCGGAAGGATGAGTTGTCAGGCATGGCAAGAGAACTGGGTGCAATGAGGACAGGTGAGAGCGAAGAAAGAAGCCAGAGTCGGATCCTGCAGGGCCCCGCAAGTACTGCTAAGGAGTTTGGATGCTATCCTGGAAATGATGGGAAACTTTTCATGTCATCCATATGCATCATCCCCAGTGGGAAGTGAGGGTGCAAATGAAGAGGAAAGGAAGAACAAAAGTAACATGTCAGGGGTCAAATCACAAGTTCCTTATGATGGCTTGGGATGTGTATATAGTGACCTGGACAAGGGCTTCAAACATGACTCTTCAGTTTCCATTTGGGAATATTGGGTGGATGGATGGTGGCATTCATTGGATCAAGCAGGAACAGCTCGAGGGAGAGTAGCATAGAATCTGATGAATTAGCTGAACTTGAGGAGGCGTGGGACTCCAAGAGGAAGATGTCCAGGAGACTAGTGGGCCTGAGAGGTGAGAGAGATTGATTGAATTAATTTGCTTTGCAGATGTTTATCAAGTGTTAGCCATGTGGCAGGCATGTACTGGGTCTAGTGCTCAGCAGTGGGGATCCACAGTGTGATAGTACAGGATCCTGATGAAAGAGTTATCATTGTGTTAGGAGAATGAGCCAACAAGGGTTCTGCAATGTCACAGGGGCCAGAGCCTATATTGGGTCTAGTGAGGAGCATGAAAGAAGCAATGGCTGACTCCACTGTGTGGAGAATGCTCAAAAAGGGCTTTAAATAGGAAGGATCTGGGATGTGAGTCTTGAGGAAATTGAAGGTGATCACAGGCACACAGTGCAAGAAGGGCATTTCCATGCAGAAGGGAGAGCAGCGATGAGCACCTAAGCGAGGGGAAGAATCTGTCCCCATGGCCTGAAAACAATGCAGTATGTCTAGGGGATGAGGTGTGGGAGATGGAGAAAAGAGGGATTGTGAGTTATGACACTGATGAAATAAGCAGAGGACAGAATGTAGAACATTTTGAATGCCACGTTAAGTGGTGTAGAATATTCTCTGGATAATGAAATCCACTAAAGGAATTTAAGCAGGGAAGTGACATGATTGAATTTGGGATTTGAGAATCAGAGAGTAGCAGTTAAATCATGGGAGAGGATGTGATCTCTCAGAAAAATAAATAAATAAAAATCTTGAAGAGTAAAGATTTATTCCAGAGGTAGGCAAAGAACTTCATAGCACCCTGCTCATGCTGGCCCTCATACTAGGTTGTTATTATCATCATAAAAACTAACTTCTGTTCTTCTTTTTGGTCCCCAAAAGTGAATAGTTGTATGTTTTCTCTTCTATGTGAAAGCTAGATAGAAATTTGAAAACAAGGGTAACCTCAGATAGACAAGCAGAAACTCCAATGGAGTCATAGAGGAGGTTTAAGGGAGGGAGGATGGAGATAGAGACATAAAGAAGGTAACAGTTGAAATAATGATATGTATATATATGTTCAACTACCAATGCTAATCTCAAGGACATGTATGGGGAAGGGGAAGGAAGTGGATGGAACCCAGAGGGAAATGCTCCAGGAATTGTGTGCATATATATTCCGATCACTCTATACCTCTGTATGATATACAATTACAATGCACCAATAAAAGAAAAAAGAACTAACTTCTGTGGAGCACTTATTCTGTGCCAAACACTATTCTAAACACTTAATATGTATTAACTTATCTGATATTATGAGATAACTAAAAGGTGATAGGGCCAGAATCTGAGGCTGGGATCTGAACCCAGGTTATAAGACTTCAGACCTGACTCGACTTCACCACTCTACCACGTCACCCTGCAATGATAGATACCATTTGTGGGGTTTAATAGGTATCAGGGTCCCTGTTTGCAACATCTAATTTGGTCCTTATAACAACCTCATAACAGATGAGAAAATGGAGACACAGAGGAGCACATGCAAATTACTTAACTCACCTAAGTTGGAACAACTAATAAGGGACCAAGTTTAATCCAAGAATTCTGACTAGTCAGGCTATGCGTGTAATGACTTTGCTTGGCTGACTGTAAGTGCTTCATAAATACTAGCTGAATCAATGTGCAGGTAGTTGCAAGAGCAGTGTTTCTAAGAATTCACTTCTGCATTCCTGAGATCCAAGCTTCACCAGGCCAAGCACCCAGATGGTGATTTTCCACTGAAGCTGTGATGCAGGGTACAGCATGGCTGGCTCCTTCCCCAACTTGCCTGCTTCTGTAGCTGACCCTTGCAGGGCAGGGTGGGCATCAAAGGCTGCGGACACTGAATAGGGGCGGCCTGCAGGCCCCTCATTGGCCAGGTCCCATCAAAGGCTTCTGTGCCCAGCTCTTCTCCACTCCAAGGCTGGGTAGATCAAAGGGCCCTGTGCAGAAGTTGGGTTTCTGGGCAGCCCCAGTTCTGATCATCAATTGTCACTTTGGCAGTGACAGGAGAGAGTCCAACATGACAAGACTGCTACAGCCAAGGCTCCTGGGGCGGACATCAGAGCAGCAGCTCCAAAGGCCAGGAAGCTGCCTGAGGCCCCTCTGGGCCTTGACCCCCTAGTGGGAAGAGAGGGAAGAACTGGAGAGGCCCCTAAGGAAAATGTTTGGAGCAGGATCACTAAAGTTGCTGCAGGGGAGAAACCTGACCTTGGCATTGATATTTCTGCCATTGAACTGTGAGATCTGATTAGTTGACATGCCCACACATGTTTACTCTTACATACAGATACACACACATAGACACACACACTCTTTCATAAACCTAAACACACACACCTGAATCACCTGTCCACACAGTAATGAGGGTAATTCTGTCAAAACATACCTAGATACAAATACCACATATGCATACATGCCCGTTCATTCACTGATCATACACTCTTTATAATATATGCCGCCAGCTCTTAGGACCTAAATCCTATATTTCCCTCTCTGAAGGGTGAAAATCATCCTCATAAATAGGCTTCAAGTACAGGGATTGCCTGTTACACATATCCTATTGCCAGACATTCTACAACTCCTCAGTAGAAAAATCTAGAGGAAATGTCCAAAATTATTCCAAAGAGGATATATGTTAGCTCTTGGAAAGAACTTCCTGCCAATAAGAGTTATTAAAAATATCAGCACATTAGACTTATGTTCATGAGGGCATATTTGGTTGCCAGAAACTCGAACCAATTGGAATGTCAATTTTGCCTCAGAAAATAGTTATGTGCTCTGAATCAATAGACTTTTAAAAATATAATGGTCTGGATGCAAATCAGAGGAATTTATTATAATTTGGGGAGCTGAAAACACTTTCGTTTAAAAGGCAATTAATATCAGAATTCCATTTAGTTTAAGATTTAACCGATGAACCTAATTAGAGTGGTGTTTGGTACTGGAGTTTGGGTCTTGTTCAAGCACTTTCTCATTCATGATGGAAATCACATGCCTGAGAAAAGTTGCAAACAATCCTTTAAAACCAATCCAGATATTGTCTGGTCTGAGAAGTCCTCCCAACCCTTCCCTGATGAGAATAGAGTGGGCACTTGTGGTGCACAGTGTGGTGTGCCACCCAGTGCCCCCTCAGGATCTGGGCTGCTGGGAGTATTGGCAGCTGATGAGTCACCAAAGAACCTCTCTCCAGGACTTGCTCTCAGCAGATAGGAGCCACCTCACCCATGGTGATGCCTCCTCCCTCAAGCACGCCTCTAATGACTGGCTCTGATGATGGAAGGTACAAAGGTCTGATCTTTTGGTCAAATTGGGCAATAACATAGTGTCCCAGATCCCAAAATTCCTGAGTGATCAGCTGAGGCCTCTGTCATGACCGCATCACAGCACAACTTCTCTCCAGCTTCCTTCACTCCTTCACAGGCATTGCTCCTGAGAGTTTTCTCCCCCCAAAAAAACTGCACTCAAATCTTACAGATGCAGAAACCATACCCCAGAAAACTTGACCTATCACAGCATCTTTCTTCGGTGTGCCCATGTTCCTGTTCCTGTCTTTTTCTCAAAGATATGCCCAAGAATCATCAAATGTATTAAAGACATATCCCAAATCTCATCATTTCTCACCATCTCCATGGATACCACTCTGGTACAAGCCACCATCACCTCTATCCTGGCCCGTCTGCAACAGTCTCCGCAGTGGCCACCATGCTTTCTTCTTGGTCTCCATAGTCTATTCTCTGCACAGTAATGAGGGTAATCCTGTGAAAACATAATTTAGTCACAACATCTCTTTGCTTAAAACCTTTCAGTGGCTTCCTATCTTATTAAAAACAAATCCAAAGTCCTTGCTACGCCTGCTGAAACTCCATCCTCGGTGGCCTGGTACTCTCCTCCCTCGATGCCTTCATGTTGTGTCCCCTCCTCCCTCATCCATTCATTCCTCTCCTGCTCCACTACTTTTCCTGTTGCTCCTTGAGCACATCAAGTCTTCTCCTGCCTCAGGGTCTTTGCACTTGATGTTCCCCATTCCTGGATGCCTGGGACTTATTCCTTCCCTTCATCTGGCTGTTTCCCAAATACTACCTAATCTGAGAGGACTTCTCCAGCCCTCGTCTAAAATCAGTCTCACAACTGCCACTCTGCTCTCTTTTTTGTTGACATTTCTTCACAGCACTTATCACCATTCAACATATTTGTCACGAGCGAGCTGTGCCATTACCACAGACCAAACACATTGGTGTCTTTCCCCAGTGTCAGAAATTATTGAATAACAATAAATTTACAAGCTACATCACTTTCATTGGTTGCAATTCACTGAGTCCTTGTGGGTCACCTGGTCGTCGTAAGCTGGGCAATCACAGGTTCTTTTATTTTAATCTTCATTACTAATATCTAGAAGACTCAAGTCACATATCAGCCTTTATACAATTATATATATTACATGTTAATATATATGATTTTATATAATTATATATTATATATCTATATAATATATAAATTAATATATATGTGTGTGCATATGTGTATATATATACATATATACATATATATTTATATATGTATATATATATATTACAAAAAGGGTTAAGGTGGCCTGGGGCTTAAGGAGGCTGCATGGAGAGCAAAGGCAGAGAGCAGATGTAAATGTAAGAGTCACTGCAGGTGGTCAAATAAGATTATGAACCAACCAAAGAACTTGTTCAGGGAGCACAGCTGCGAGAGGCCAGGGCTCACACAACAGGCAGTTTCGAAGTAGGCCTTGTCAAGCAGGGAGCTTGAGTTGAGCTGAAGCCTGGGACAGAGGCAGAGGTTTATTGTTAATGACCCTGTGACAGGATCACCAGAGGATCTGATAATGAGTTGATGTATGCCTCCTTACCAGTCTTTGAGCGCTCCTCCTTTTATGGGTCTCAAGTGAGGGGTTGCGTCATTTGGTGGTTTGGTATGTTTGACAAGCTCAAAAGTCTTGTTTTTTTTCTGAATTATGGGGTTGATAATGTTTATACATTCATGTGCTTTTGACTTAATATAATAATTTACATGTGGTCATTTTTTCTTTCTTTCTTTCTTTTTTCTTTTGTACTGATTGAATCCAGGGGCATTCGACCTCTGAGCTATACCCCCAGCCCTTTTTAGTTTTTATTTTGAAGCAGAGTCTAAGTTGGTGAGGGTATCACTAAGTTACTGAGGCTATCCTCAAACCTGTGATAGTCCTGTCTCAGCCTCCAGGTACTGGGATTACAGGCCTGCACCACCACGGCCAGCTACAAGTGGTCATTTTCATTAGCACAATTAATTTATGTATCAGCTTGTGTCTTATAGTTGTGTTTTGCAGATGATGGTTGTTTAACTGTACAAACAAGGTGTAGCGTCATTCTACCTTAGCATCCATGATCAAAATGGAGCCACTCATAACAAACGGCTGCTTTTTAAAACAGAGTAACTCAGAGAAGGGCACAGCCCACTCTCCACAATATTATACACCAATTTATTATCTATGTCTACCCAATATGAGTGCATGGGCTTTGACATGTATGCTGCTTTATCTCCACCACTAGGCTCCTACTAGAAAGGCAGTTATAGCAGAAGCACAAAGAGAAGGCTAATCAGTGGTTTAACAGCCAAAGCCCTAGGCTAAATAAAAGATTAGAAGGAATACTTATTGAAAATATAAAGTTTATTTTTTTATTTTTTTTTTTGTGGTACTGGGGATTGAACCCAGGGGGCTTCTACCTCCAAGCTATACCCCAGTCCTATTTTTTATTTTTTTAGTTTGAAACAGGGTCTTGCTAAATTGCTGAGGCTGCCCTTGAACCCGCAATCCAGTTTAACAGAGCTGGGAGACTTGGCAGAGAGTCAGGAAGTTACTAAAGTGGATACGTGTGTGTCTCTGAGAGGGATCTGCGCCCTGCCTGCCTAGGCTGAGCCCAGGGATGGGGAGTGGTGAGAATTTTGCCCTCTGGTTCTGGGATCTGGAAATAAGGATGCTTGTGCAGGGACCCTAATACCAAAGTATGATTGGATGACAACCACTGCCACCGTCTACCCCCCAGTTCTCATTCCATTCCCACCCCATGGATTGATGCTATGTAGCCCTTCCCCATGCACATCTCAGATGCTAACATCAGGAGAAGGAAAACAGGAAGAAACCCATGAACCAAGATTACATTTCTGCCAATGATGGACTTTTCAAATTTATAGAAAATAAATAATTTTTGCACACCCGATCCTGTAGGTTCGGAGATTATATCAGCCACCTGAAACTATTGCAATAGAGTGTTAAGTGATCTCTCTGCATCTACTTCCAGTCCTTACAGTATACAACAGGGACCAGAAAGAACTTTTTGAACATGGATATGACCACACCTCTTTTGGTGAGAGTTCAGGTTTTCAGGAAGGCAGATCTGAATTCACATCCTAGCTCTGCCATATGCCAATTGAGTGACTCCAGGTATATTACTAAACTTTATGACCCTCATTTTTCTCACTCCATTACGAAGTGGAATAATCCCGGAGCTACTTTATTGATAACATTAGGATGCAATGAGATGACACAGGCCTTGGCTGGGATTAGAAATTCAGTTAATATTGCCTGGTCCCCAGTGTATAGTGGTATCTATCACCTCTTTAGCTTTGTGTACCTGCTTTCTCTCTCCCTCCTCCCAAGGAAACTAGAAATCTCATCTTTCTATCCATTTATCTTTGGAACATAAGCTGGGATACCTTCTTCTGTGCCCCCCAGGGTAAGTTTAGGGGTTTAACAGTAGTATACCTTCAGTCCCCAAGTTCAGTCTAATCAACAAATTCATCACTTTATCTGATTCCTGTCCATGTTATTCAAAGGCCAGTTTTAATGCTTGACACCCCTGATCCCCTTATAACCTTGAGCTCCCTGAGCCCAGAAAGGACCCAAGGGGCAAGAGAAAGCTCTCCTTAAAGGCAATGGGTCAACTGAGGGGTCAGAGTTCAGGCTGAGGAAGAGATGGGCTTGCAGTCTTGCCCATGGTTCCTGTGAGAGTCTTCCACCCTGACCCATGGGCCCAGGGCAGCCTGGCATCCCAGCAGGCTGGGACACAAGGTTTCCAGGTCAACTTTCATCTTTGCTCCTAGTGTTTGTCCCTTTGATCCTTGGGCAGATCAAACAAAGCTTACTAATCAATGGCTTCCCTCCTTGCCTTTCAGAGCAAATCATCAAACGCAGCCTGCAACTCTCCCTGCTCCCCTCCCACCTCCCTGTTTTCTACCCAGCAGCATTTGCTCAGAGGCCCAGTCTGTGGCCCACCTATCACCCCCACCCAGGTAGTGCAGGCGTGATTGTACGTTTAATTTCTTTAATTCACATCAACATAGAGCAATTTCAGGACTCGCTCATGGATACATCCTGGTTACTTACCTTTTGCCTGGGACCTTGGGCAGGCTGAATCGAAGCATATGCTATGATGGCCTTGTACTGGTCTAGGAAGCACCTAGTAATGAAAGAACCAAACAGGGCTACCCAGCAATGGTGAATATTTTTGAGCCTGTTTCTCACTTTTTGTAATCGGGATATTATTTCCTATACCTCCTACCTCATCAGGTTGAAGGAAGAATCAACAAAATTAATAAATGTCAAAGTTCATGAGGAAGTATGAAGTTCTGAGTGTGCAGAGATGGTCCTTGACTTACAATGGGGTTATGTCCTGATAAAATTATTGGACGTTGAAAACATTGTAATTCAAACATGCATTTGAGACACCTAACCAAACATCACAGCTTAGCAACACAGTACACTATAGAGTACCGGTTGTTTGCCCTCATAATCACAGGCTGACTGGGAGCTGTGATTCCCTAAAGCTGCCCAACATCAGGAGACAAGGCCATACATATAGCTAACCAGGGGAAAGATCAAAATTCAAAATTTGAGGTACAATTTCTACTGAATCCATATTGCATTTGTACCATCATAAGTCAAAAAATTGTAAATCAAACCGTTTTAAGTTGAAGACCTTCAATATTGGGCTCATCAGGTTCGTCTGGTCATTTCATATTGTGATTCAGGTAAGGCTTCTGGAAGAACTAGGGTGAGCAATCCTCCCAGCTTGCCCAGGATTGGGGGAATTTCCTGGGATGCAGGAATTTCTGTTCTAAAACCAGGAAAATCTCAAGCAAATCTGGACAAGTTGGTCACCCCACATAGAGGTAGCGCTTGAGAGTGTCTGTGATAGACAAAATTAATGTTTCTCCAAAATTCTTCTGTTGAAGGTCTGACCCCAGCTACCTCAGAATGTGACTATATTTGGAGATAGGACCTTTAGAGGGTGATTAAGTTGTAATAAGGTCAGTAGGGTGGGCGCTAAACTACTCCTTATAAGAAGAGGAAATGTGGACACAAAAGTAATTCCAGGGCTGAGCACACCCAGAGAAAAGAGCATGTGGGGAGACAACGAGAAGTCAGCCATCTGCAAGCCCAGGGAGGCCTCAGAAATAACTGAGCCTGTTGGCATCTTCATCTTGGACTTCTGGTCTCCATAATTATGAGAAAATATGAATAGCACTCAGTCTGCAGTATTTTGTTATGGCAGCCTAAGTAGACAAATACAGTACCTTTGAAGAAAGAGCAATAATAAAAGCTAATAGTAATAGGGCAGTAAACTGACATATATTAACTCATGTAGTTTCCTTTTTACACAAACTCTTTGTGGGAGCAAATGTCACTTATCCTAATTTTACAGAGGAGAAAACTGAGGCTAGAGAAGTTAAGCAACCTGCTCCCAGGTCACAGCTAATCATCCACAGAGGAGTTAGCAGCAGAGGAGGTGGAGGAGCGAGTTGATTCCCAGTCCCCTAGAGAGCAGAGCCCAGGGTGAAAGTGCTGACAGTTAGGAAGAGCAAAATTAGGACTTTCAAGGGAAGCCCCAGGAGGTGCTGAGGATGAGTTACAAAGGGAGGTGGGGTGAGGAGAGAGGCACTGTCACACATACCAGCTGGTCACCTCTTCATCGGAACCTCCTTGAGATGCAGCAGCTTACTCGGGAGGTAGGCTTTGGCACCTGGAATTTCTATGGATCATTTGCCACTTTCAGGAGCAGTCCACAAAGGGGTATTTATGTGCTTGGCTCCCTCTGATTCCCTTTTCTCGCTGACTGAGGACCACTCCATAGGAGGACTGCTATGTAGGAAGCTAACAGCCTGCACTTGCAGATCGCATCTCCCAGCCCACCTGTGATAGTTAATCTAAGTTGTCAACTTGACCTGATCATGACACACCCAAGATTATGTGATTTGGGGTGTGTAACAGCAGATTAAAGAGAAAGTCCTGCCCTGAATGTAGGCAGCAGGATTCTGATAGGTGCGGACTTAGATAAAGAGGGAGAAGCCACGTAGAGTGTGTGCGACTCTTTCTGAGGAAAAACGCATCTGCTCTCGCCTGAGATCGTCGGCCGCCGGCTTCGCCTTTCTCCGAAGAGCTCACTGATCTTCTCAGCCTCCTGCTCTTGAAACTGAAACTTCACCATATTTCTCCGAAGAAGCTTCCTGATCTTCACGTCTTGGACTGGGACTGAATTAGTGGTTGCTCCGATCCTAAGACTCCAGCTCTTAGACCGTTCGACCAGCTACTGGTTCCTCTGACTCTCCACGTGCAGTCAGAACCTGGGACTACGTTGCTTCAAACTGTAAGCCCATCTGATAAATCCCTTTTTCAAATATACTCATTCTGTGTATTCTGTTAATCTAGAGAACCCTGTCCAATACACCGCCCCTAACATTTATGGAACCTAGAGCAAGAGGACAAAGGGAGGCTGCTACAGACAGATGTCGAAGCCCTAACCCCTAAAGTGATAGTATTGATGGGGGTTTGGAGGAGATAATTAGATTATGAGGGGCCCTCATGAGGAGATCAGCACTCTTATAAGAAAAAACAAGTTTTTCAACTCCAACCCTGTGAGGCCACAGCAAGAAAGTAGCCATCTGTAGGCTAGCAAGGGCCCTCACCAGAAACCAAACCTTGATCTTGGGCTCCCCAGTTTCCAGAACTTTAAGCAACACATTTCTGTTATTTTTATATTATTCAGTCTAGAATATTTTGTTATAGCCACCCAAATGGACTAAATAAACTAATAGAGATACTCACGTATCATATATCTAAATATTTGTAAATTACAGACAAGGGAAAAAAACCTGATAAATAGAATGTTTCTATTGTCCTATCACCTTGCCAAACACACCTCTGTTATGATATGAAAAGCCACATTAGAATTTAAAATTCTCATGACTCCATGTTATTACCAGGTTGTGTAGGGTGAGTAGGGTAGAACCGTCTCTTGTCCCCAGCCTATGGCCTCTCCCTCTATTATTCTCACCCTCAAATTGTCCCTAATCCACGAGCAGCCTTAAGAGTCTACATGCGGGAATCAAGCTCTGTCCATAATCCTCACAGAAACTCCTTGGTCATCCTGCAGGCCAGGGTGTGCATGCTGACCAGGTAGCCGCCTCTAGGGAGTATAGGCCACTGCAGACCCTTAAAGCAGACTCGGGGTTACATAGGCTGATGTCCAGAGCATGGTCTACAAGGAGAGGATGAGAACTCTAGGTTGACACATCCCCTCAATCCCCAAATTCCTCAGTTTAAGGGGAGTGGTATGGGTGGGCCAGAGTGGCAACCTCTAAAGTGTGGGGCACAGGGCAGGGTTCCTTGTTGTCTCAGTCTGAGGAGCAGTATTCTCAGGAAACCAGATCCCATGCCTGTGGTGTGACATGTCACCAAACTCCAGAAATGGCAGAGGACTCCGACAGAGGGCTCAGAGAGAGAGAGAGAGAGAGAGAGAGAGAGAGAGAGAGAGAAGCCAGCGCTAAGGAATTTGGGAAGTACATATGTTTTATCCAACCAAGGCAGGATTGGAACCCCAGGCTGTCTGGTTTCACAGTCCATGTTTCTACTGTTTTACAATGCTGATCTCCAAGAACAGTGCTCAGGGGAGAAGGCCAGAGTGGGGGCAGTCATGAAAGCTTGGATGAACAGAGTTTAGGTGGTGACAGGCACTCCTGGACACCCATAAGAGACACCTCTAAGAAGTTGAACTCATCCATCCTCCTGCCTACTGGATTGAACTCTCACTCATTAGAAAATGTCTTCTTATTCTCCTCCTCCTCCTCCTCTTCCTCCTCCTCCTCCTCCTCCTCCTCTTCTTCTTCTTCTTCTTCTTCTTCTTCTTCTCCTCCTCCTCCTCCTCCTCCTCCTCCTCCTCCTCCTTCTTTTCTCCTTTCTCCTCCTCCTCTTTCTTCTTATAAAAGTAATAAACATTCTATGTACATTAAAGATGAACACACACATAAAAGAAAGTATTTTCTCAGAAGCCATACAGAACAATATCAGATTATGCTGAAGAATGAGGAAACTGAGGCTGGGAGAGGAGAAGTGGCTGGTTGGAGGTGACAGAGCTCAGGATTTGAATTGCAGTGGAGTTTGACTTTGGAATCCCAGTGTATTTTAATTGCAGCACATTGAAGCTATCCACGGTGGTGCTAAATTATGTGCGTTCATTTGGACAAGCATTTATTAAGAGTGTTCCTGTGCCAGGCATTGATTAGCTGCCAGGATAGGGTTGTGGACAAGATCCATCTCTGCTCTAGTCGCTCACAGGTCACAGGGGAAATGTGCAGGTGAGCTATGAAAGTAGCAGGTGAGCAGTGCCAGCAATAAAGGCTGCAGGAAACACAGAGAGGACCAGAGGATGGTCACCAGGAGACAGTTACACTGGACCTTCAAGGCTGAGTGGGAGGTGGCAAAGAACAGAGTGTGCACAGGGCTGGAAATGAGAGAGACAGTGTGACCCCGGGACAGAGTAGAGTCCCCTGAATTTGGAGAACGAGTGGGGTTTTGAGTGTGTAATTATCAGACCTATGAAAGCCTGCTTCAAGATGAGGGGAGCCCCTGTACAATATTAAGCCAGGAAATTACCGGGTTGAAGATGTTCTGTGATCTGTATCATGCACCACTCTAACTATACTGAAATGACATCTTTCCTTGCCTCTGTCCGCCACCCTGTCTTTGAGCTTTTAGAAACCGGTGTTGAATTCACTTCCTCGGCCTGTGCCTGGCCTTCATTTGCTAAATGAGTGAATGAATAAATAAACGAATAAAAGAGCAGACCAACTCCGCTACCTGGTTGCATTCTGCTCTTTGGCTTCCTTCTTTATGATGGTGCTGTTTCTGATTTTAGCTGGGAACTGAATGTGGGCTCTGCACACAGGCCCTGAGGCTGCGAGGCTGCTTGTGTATGTTTTACATCAGTCAAACCAAATAAACAAACACATGGCCGAACCCCAGGCGTGCGCTCCTGCACTTGGCACAGCCAGCTGGCACGTGGCACCCCCTCCCTAGCCTCCCCGGCACCTCCCTGCAGAGTGGGGCTGCCGCCTAGAGGCTTGGCTCTGGATTTGGGAACCCCCGCCCTCCCTGCTCCAGCAGCAGCAGGACTCCAGGCACACACTGATACGCTCCTCTTAATTAGGAGGAATTTGAAATTACTTCTGTCTTAAATTGGAAGACAGCCCCTAAGACAACAAGGACCCCACTGAGGGCAGTGAGCACAGTACCAGGGAGAGAATAGGGATCTGAGCCCACACCCCCAAATGGGCTCTTTGTTCCACTTCACTCCTTCCAACGGGCCCAATCCTACTGACAGCACTGGGGAACCCAGGAGTTTCTTTCTGGGGTGCCCAGCTCATCAAGGGTTCCAAATCACAATCAGTATCCTCAGTATTCAGCTCTACCTCTCCTGCTGAGGTCTTCCTGGATCTCCCTAATCAGTGGCAGCCCCATCTCCAAGGGCCCCGGTCAGAAAAGGGGGCTAAATCTAGACCCCTTCTTCTCCCTCATCCTGAATGCATCCTCAACAGGCACTGCCCACTTTACCACCAAACCGCATTACTAATCTGCGTCCTCTTTCCCTCCCTTCTGCTACCCTCCTATTTCATGTCCTCCTCATCTGTCTGGTCTGGAGCAACTGTCTCCTACTGGTCTCCTTGCCTCCACTTTCTTCTTTCTTGGATCCCTTCTTCTTTCCAGCCATCATATTGACCTTTCTTAGTTACTGATAGGATCCAGTCATTCCCTTACCAAAAACAAACAAAAAACTTTCAATGGTTCCTACAGCAGACAACATGTGTTATTCTTTAACCAACATATTTCTATAATAATACGGCTCCCACATTTTAGTGGCCGCTCAGAACAGACTGTATTTCCCAACTTCTTTGCAATAAGGTGTGCAACTCAGTTCTGATCCATAGAATTCATCTACACAGGAAGTGTGTGACTTTAAGCAATATTGTTTTGTGTGTGGGGGATTGTACTGGGGATTGAATCCAGGACTATTCTACCTCTGAGCTAGGCCCCCAACCCTTTTTTAATTTTTGTTTTGAAACAGGCTCTCACTAGGTTGCTGAGAGTCTCACTAAGTTGATGAGGCTGGTCTTGAATCTGCAATCATCTTGTCTCAGCCTCCAAGTACTGGGATTACAAGTATGTGCCACCATGCCCTACTTACGCAGTATTGTTAAAGGGAAGTAATGTTCTCTTTGTCATCTTTCCTTCCTTCCTTCCTGCGTGAAATGCAGATGCTGGAGCTAAAGTGATCATCCCTGGCTATACAATGACAGCAGACGTCATGAACAGCAAGATAGAAACAAACCGTGGAATGCCATATGAACCCTGGCTCTTCCTTCCAAACATTCACACAAGAAAGAAACGGCTGATCCTGATGAAGCCACTGCAGCTGCTTCAGGGTTTTCTGACACTCCAGCTGATCCTAATTCTAATGAATTATCACCTGCAGCAGGGGTCTGGAACACAAATGCTTTGATATGCCAGGTAGTCAGCATAACTTGGCCTTCAGGGAGCTGAAGAGTAGGAACAGCTTTGTTTATTCATTCATTTCCATTTATTGAGTCATTCAACTTTTCATTTGACAAGTATTTATAAAGCCCCATTATGTACCAGGCACTCTTAGACACTGGGAGAGCAAATACAAATTGGACTTGGTCCATTCTTCGAGAAGATCCAGGTCTGGCTGGGGAAGACAACATTTTAAAGAGGGAAATACAGGAAAGTGTTGTGGAGACTGGAATAACCAGTGTACCAATAGCAAAAAAAAAAAAAAAAAAAAAAAAAAAAAAAAAAAAAAAAAAAAAAAAAAAAAAAAATAGAAAGTGAAGTCAGGCCTATAGATCTGAAAACAAAAAGTTCAAAGAGGAAGTAAGGCCTCTCCCAGAAGAGGAGTGAAGACAGGGATTCTGGATAAGCAAAGGTTAGGAGGAGTGGATCCCCTGCCCGTGCACTTCCCTTCCCTTCAGGAATTTACGACCAATATGGTAGAATAGAGCCCAGGTGAGCTCCCCCCAGAAAGCAATGGGAAGAGGCATTTGTCCAGCCTAAAGAATTTGAGGATTTGGCCTGGATCCGTCCTCCAGCCCCTTTTCTCACTGAGTGCTTTAAAGGACTGGCTAATACTAGGGCATCTTAGGTCTTTTCTGACAGCACCACACCATAGCTGACCTGAGGCTTAGATACTGTGGGCATGTCTATGGATCTGACACATAGTAGATCTCCCTTGAATTTTAGTGCAAAGAAGTTTTCCTGAGGGGTTTTGTGTCTCCACTACTCCTGTGCTCCAATGGCCTAAGTAAAAGGTCCTGGGACTTTAGGCAATATTAAAAATCTGCAACATCCCAGTATTACACAGGACTGACAAATCAGACCTGAAACCAGGGGGGTTACCAGTTGGTGTGTGAACCCACTGTACATCAGTCCTGCCTGGAAGTTTTTTAATAACTTAGTGATAGCAACTTACTCTCTTGCATTTTTATTAGCATTAGAAGAGAACATTCAAAGCAGGAATTACAAAAGCAAACATAGAGATGAATGCCTCTCACTCATTTCCACCTTGAACTCCTTCCTACTTAATCTTAGGATGCATCCCTATTCAAATTTCACTGGAGTCCAGTGGAGTCCCAGTGACCAGTGGCTGGGCAGCGGGTAGCAGATTGAGCCATCTCTGTGCCTCCTTGCTTCCCTAAGAGACTTCAAACACAGCTCCGTGCACAGTGGTCCTTTTCACTCTTCAAACACAGCGGCAAATACCCACCGCAGACTCGGTGTGACTCGGTTTTCCTTGTTCCATCTTTTACAATTTCCTGCGGCTCCAAACTGTCCTAAAGATAACCACCGGGAACACATACCTGACATATTTTCCTTTCTGAAGCACTCTCCTCATGGGAAAACTCTCTTCAAAGAATGCCTTCAGAGAATAGAAAAGAACAAGGCGGAGCTGCATTTGTCAGCCGATAAGGACCTTAGAAATAACTTCACCAGCTGCTCATTTCTAAAAGTGGAAAGCTGAGACCCAGAAAACTGGAGTGGTTTGCCTAAAAGCACACAGAACACTTTCGCAAAATCCTTCAGCAGTTTGAAGTGTGTGTACTTTCCAATCCCTTTCTCTGCCTACACTTTGTAAACATATTTGAGCAGAGGGAAGAGTTAGTCCACCACAGTTAACCCCACAACCCCAAGCGCACACACAGAGTCCCCATGGCAAGGGGACTGTTTAGGGTCAGAGCCTTCTGGGAATGTCTCTGGTCAGTGTGTCAGCAGACCAGAATGGCTCTGGAAAGCCATTTGGAAGAAGGACCTACCTGGAGATTGGAGATGGGGTCTGTGAAGCCGCAGGAGCCCAGGTGATATGAGGGGCCTGGGGTTTTCCTCCCTGGTCTGGAAGCTTTGAAACTTGTAGGCCTGTAGGTGGGCCACGGGGTTGGGAGCATTAGCATTTGTTTTTCTGCTTTGATCCTTGGTCTTTCTTGTTGACAGAAGCCTGGCTTCTCTAAGAGGAAGGAGGGGGACACCTTGATGGATCCAAAGAAGAAAATGAGCATGAGGATGTGTCTCCAATAATATGAACCCAATCTCAGCCCAGTGATTGATTCATTAGATCTTCAAGAGTCCTTTCCTTGCCTTTCCTGCCCCTCAGTTTTCCTCATCTACAAAATGGGAGGGTTGGACTAGTCCAGTGATTTTCAACTTCACCTTAACATCTGCATATTGCTTTTTTTTTTTTGGTCTCATTTCATACCCAGAAGCTCAAAACTCAGAGCAAAACACAGCTGCTTTGACTAAAGCTGGAGTCTGGGACCCAGACTACATTCTGAGGGTGGTATATCCTCTGAAACCTGCAGGTTTTAGAGGAATCCCTGGAAACACAGTTTGAAAACTTCTGTGGACTAGATGACCTTGCCGAGCCCTTCCTATTCTATGCATAGAAGTATATTCCTGCATTCCGCCATCCTGCTGATGCCACCTCCCTCTGTAATTCTAATATTAACCCTATGAATAAGGGAAGGCAAGGGACTCTGGTCCAGTTATAGAAATGAACTGACTGAAAGTCAGAAATGGCATATGATTCAACCCAGATGTAGAGCAGACTCTGTCTGTCTGTCTGTCTTATGGGTCTTGTCCCCAGTTGTGTCTCTGCCTGTCTATCATGCAATCTAGCCAAATATACTCTAGCCTCTACTCAATGTCCTCTTGCCATCTGGCTGTCTCCTGGAGACCAGGACCTTGGGCCAGATGTGAGGGGCAGGTGCAGGGCTGAAGAAGGAGTTACATTCTGCTATTGAAAGACAGAACTGAAGGGGAGGTACTTACCCTAAGCCTCCAGGGGATGATGAGGCAAGAAGTCTACCAGAGAGGGACAGGAAGAGGCACTGTCTACAGAAGCTTAGTTGAGAGGCCGGTGAGTTTTTTCAAGTCTCTTTACATCCTGTGACAGCCCGAGTCCAGCTCTTTGCACTATATGCCAAGAATTGTGCTATGCCCCAGGGTATCCTAAGTAAACAAGGGTACCGTGGGCCTAAAGGGTCTGGAGACCCAGACAAACCAAGCAGGATTCCTGGGACCTCAGTTCCTCCTTTCCAGAACATCGGTGGAATTCAGAATCAAAAGTGCCTCAGAGGAATCAGTCTTCTGGTCCCTTCATTCTTTTATCCTTATTCTTTGTTGCCCACTGACCTGAACATGATTTTGAGAGCTGAAACTGTTTGCAGTGCATTCTCAGTCTTTCATCTGCAATTGCTCAATTTTCCTGACTTCATCAGCTGTGCTTACAGCACTCAATTGTGTTTACATTGCTTTAGCCTTTTCTGTCCTTGTTTGCCACTGAACTAGCACACAAAAATGCAACTTCAGTACAATGGAAACACACCATTGTTCTCTTCAGTGATGTGCCCCATTAATATCTGTGGTCCAAGGGAGGATTCAATTATATGAAATACCATGTAAAACATACTAAGATCGTGTCAGGCACATAAGAGATATTCAGTATTTGTTAGCTGTTATCATTAGACACACACACACACACACACACACACACACACACACACATTTCAAGTTTACAATTACCTGGAAGAGGCTCCATTATTCAAAGTCTTTGGCTCTCATTATCAAGTGGTCCCTTGACTATAGCAGCTGTGGTTTGAGCCATCTGCTTCCTGCCACTGTTGGTTTCCTGCTTAGTATTCTCATTCCCACCTTAAGTAGCTCATGTTTGCTCTTCACTCATTTCCCCATTCTTACCTGAAACTGTCCAAGGATGCAAAGAAATATGCATATCCACTGGGTGTGGTGGTATACACCTGTAATCCAGGTACTTGGGAGGCTGAGACAGGAAGATCACAGGTTTGAAGCCAGCTTCAGAAACTTAGCAAGGCCCTTAGCAACTTATCAAGACCATGATTCAAAATAAAAAATAAAATAGGGCTGGGGGTGTAGCTCACAGGTAGAATGACCCTGGGTTCAATCCCCAGTACCCCCCCCACACACACAGAGTTTTTTAACCACACATTGAGGATATGGTGAGGCTATCCCTTCATTCATTCAACAAATGTTCACAGCATTTCCCCTGTGCTGGGAGTTGTGCTTGGTGATGAGGCTACAGAGATAAATGAATCATAGCCCCTGCCTTTTAGAAACACAACTATGTAAATAAAGTAGAGCATATTATCTACATCCAGGTATGAATAAAGTATCCTCTTGTGTATAGCAAGTGTTCCTAGGCACACCCATTAAAATGAAACTATCCACCTAGAAAGATGAACCAGCAACAACTCCCATTTTTTTCAGAATCAAAAAAAATTGCAGAGTATTTATTTCAGGTTAGAAAGTTGGTAAACAACTATTAGCTCACTCCACTACCACATCCTATGGGAAAGATGATAGCTTTCCCCATTCATGTTGAGCACGGTCACGTGACTTGCTTCAGTAGAAGTGACAGTGTTTAAGTTAAGAGCCCAGGATCTGAGGTATCTTGCATGTTTCTACTTGCTCCTCTAAGAGCTTCCAACCTTCTCCTTGAGAAAACCATACCCCAGATAACTGTTACATTATAGCCTGAGCCCCTATACCATTACAGGTCTGTGTAGTTCAGGCCTGAACTTGATCCCAAGCCTGGAATAGAACCATCCCAACCGCCTGAAGACGCATGAACTATTTATTCATACCAAACAACTCACCTGTTCCCAATCCCACTGTGTTCCTTCGTGTTGTCCTGATGTTCCTTGTGGGGTTCCTTCTGTCTGTAATCATCTTCTTTACCTGCTCATCCCTGGAGGCCAGAATGAAGTTATCAAATTTCACTTTTTCTATGATGCCTTTCCTGACCCATCTTTCTCTGCACCAAAACAAAAAAACAAAAAAACTAGTAACAAATGGTTAATCCATTCAGTGAGTAGTGGCTGGGTGGCTACTCTAAGGCAGATTCCACCGTGTGTCCCCTGAGCTCTTTATCCAAATCCATTAGTGGGCCTTATCTCTTTGAGCTTCAGTTTGACTATTTAGGGGGCCCATACCCCTTGCCTCTTCCAGAGTAGAGATGATGTCTTTTATCTCTATAACTGGATGTGAGGACCAGCACAAAGTGTCAGTTGAATTCAATCTCCTGACAAACAGCAGTTGACAAATGAGTCGCTGGTTCCCTGGCAGACAAGAAGAGAGGTGAGAGGGAACCACAGCTGGGGCTGATACCGCTCCCACCTGCAGACCCGACCCTGGCCCAGTTCCATGGCAAGGCAGGAAGTCCCTAAGCACCTTTGGAACCTGGTCCAATGGGGCTTAGTGTTGATTCTCCCTGCTGGCTGGCCTCATCTGTGAGTCATTTCCCTGGGTCTGAGCTCCAAATTCCACCAATTTTCCCGACCTTCCTCTCCATTGGTCTGGCCTGGGAGGTGGTTGGTGTTAACTACTAGACTTCTGTACTACCCTCACCATCATCTCTCCTAGCTGAGGCTCCTCCAGAGAACCCAGGATTTGAGCCAGGTTCTAGTGGTTCTCCGGCTACCTATTTCCTCCTCTAAGGGCACTGCTTTGAAGTTCCTGCCAGCCCCTCCTCAGTTACTAAAGTTCTTCTCCTGATCCCCATTCCTGGGGTCTGATCCCAATGCCAGCCACTTCGGACTTAGACAATTTGGAGCATAACATCCCCATTTGGATTTGGTGACTGCAGCCTCCACTAAGCACTCATTTCTTTGAGAATTGGTCTTCACCCCAGAAAGCAGATAGTGCCTGTCTTATATATGCCACCGAAGAAGACTGCATGAAAAGATGAAAGCCCAGCCTCAGAGCAAACCCTCCAGAGGACAGAGTAAACATAGCCATTCAAAATTTAGTCTTAAATCTCACATCTCTCTCTCTCTCTCTCTCTCATTTCACCCTATATAATCAGCTCCTCTTGCTGATCCTAGCAATTCCCATCTCAGCCAAACTCTCCTTCTCCATCAACTATCCCAAAACCTAATCACTATTGTGCTGTCTTCCCTATTTTGGTCAGTCTGTTTTGGCATGAGACTTTGTGTGTGGATCTGCCCACAGTGAGGCATGTCTCCACCTGGTGAACTCTGGGACCCTCATTCTTAAGTCTACCCCCCAACACACACATGCACACTCACACAAAAAAGCCCTGGACCATTTATACTTGACCTTGAGTCTCAACCCTCAGGTACAATTAGAAAAGGCTGCACCCATGACACCTCCAGTTTTGACAGGAGAACCTCTACCTTCAGCTCTTGCACCTAATTTAGCTGCAGCCCTCTGCCCTCCCCAAACACCCACCACCATCACACTGTGAGAGCTGCGGGGAGGGGACCCAAGGCAGCTATGGTGAAGCTCGGCACTTCCCCATTTCCTTCTAATGCCTTGGTGAGCAGCCCTGCTTCACTGCTAATTTCAGAGTTGGAACAGAGAAAGGGAGAAAACTCAGACATCCTCCCCCTTCCCAGGCTGCTGTTCTCTGGCCTCACAGGACACCTGAGCAAATGATTTTGCTAGGAAACCCAGACCTCGATCTAGAGGAAAAAAGAGGAGTTTGAGGCCACACCCTAAGTCAAGCAAGAGGAAGACCCCTTCAGAGAAAGTCTAGACCTGTAGGGTTGGGACTAATGAGGTGATACCTGGGGCAGATGGCACAGGCAACAATTCTTCTTTGCTCAAAAAACAGCTCTGGCTCCCAGTTACCTGCAGACTCATTGGCTGCTAAGAAGCCCCCGCTCAGGGGACAGCAGGGTGGGCAGGATGCCCCTAGGAAAAAGTGTGGAAGAGGAAAGCACCTTTTGGACTCTTTCTAAGTCACCTAACTCAGAATCCTGGGAACCGAAGGGCCAGAGATGCATTGTAATCCAGCCAGTCCTTCAGACACCCCTGCAAGAGGCCATCCTGTTTTAGAACATCTCAGGCAACAGAGACCTCACTGCCTCCCTGAGCTACACACAGCATCTTCACAGATTACGCTCTCCCGTTAGTTGAGCTGAAGCCTGTCTCCACGTCACACAGCATGTTAAATGGTCTCAGCTCACTCTTCCATCTGAGATCCCATGATGCCCCAGTTCTGGGAGGGCCCAGAGCACCCTCAGGTAGGTTAATCATCTCCCCGTTTACTGCTGCATCTTCTAAAGCAGCCAGAATCTTATTTCTCTATAGATGTCCCTTTGGGGCTCAGAATAGTGTCTGATAAGAAGATGAAGTTGTGGGTTCAGAAGCACATTTTAGGTCATTAAAACACCCAGAGGTCTTGAAAGCATTTATTTATGCCTGAACTAAAGGGTAGCTCCACCCAACCCCAGCCTTCTGGTTCCCTTCACCTCTGGGTCACAGCTGGACCTGGGACAGCTGAGGGCACCCCCCCACACACACACTCCATCCTCCCCTGCTCCCCACCTGCACACGCCTCTCATCTCTAACACCCCTTTGCCACTGGGGCTGCCTTTTTTTTACATGCAAATTTCACATAAAATCCTTCAAATGAAAACAGGTACTTTTCATTTCGCTCCCATAAACAGGCACTTTCTAAATATTTAGACATCTGTATATAATGCCCTTAAACTGTTTGTTCTGAAGCATAAATAGGTATCTCCGTGTTTGAGTTAGTGTCTGATATGTTTCTCATTTAAGGAGAAAACATAAAAAATAATTGGAATAACTACAGCCAGGAACAATGCTTACGCAGCATGTCAGTGTCTTTTATTGTGTCTTAAAGTAAAAGCTTCAATTGTCAGATTCTTTCTCCACTGAACAGAACCACAGCTCTTGCTTGTTAACCCTTCCTGGGGCCCAACCGCCTGCAGGCAAGGGCGCCCGCAAAAGTCCCAGTGTTAGAACTGATGTGCAGTCCGGGTGTGTTCACACTGCTTAAGGCAGTGCACTGATGCCTCATTCTTCCATCTTAACTGATCATTGAAGGGATGAATTCCTATTTTATTTTCGAGGTAAGCAAAGGCTGACCACGTTCTCAGCCCATTTCTTCCTCTCCCAGGAGCAGAGGAGATGAGGAATAAGGATGCTCGTCCTGTAGACTTAGCTTTCTGAGTTCTCTATTTTTGGAGTCTCTACCAGGAAAGTCTATGATTGTCCATCCACTATAAATGGGTCAAGAAGTTTGATTTAGGAAGCAGGGCAAAATTAAATAGCCAGTTTAGATAGAGATCCAAGCCATTTTTTCCAATCAGCTTTATACTTAATTCTTTTTTAAAAAATCTCCATCTCTGACCCTAATAGCTTTCTTAAATGGTCTGACCAACAGTGTGAAGAGGGATGACGTAAGTATTACCCCCAGACTCTTACTATCAAATAGGATATTCCCAATGTTAGAAGCTCTTCTTTGAGTACACAGGTGAAGTGCACTGCATCTTTAAAATAGAGCTTACACAAATTTATTTATTCATTCATTTATTATGTATTTATTTATTTATTTATTTATTTATTTATTGTGGTACTGAGGATTGAACCCCGGGGACTTCTACCTCTGAACTATATCCCCAGCCCTAGTTTATTTTTTATTTTGAAACAGGGTCTCACTAAGTCGCTAAGACTGGCCTCGAACCTGAGATCCTCCTGTCTCAGCCTCCCAAGTACTGTGATTACAGGCGTGTGCCACCACGCCCAGCTACAAATATTTATTGATGAGTGGTATTCCAGGAGATCTAGTTCAGCCCTCCCTGTACTGCCTCTAACAGCCCTGGCAAAATATCATCCAGCCTCTGCTAGGGCCTCCCAATGCTGGGAAATTCTCTACTTTAGGAGGCAGCTTCTTCCCTTGTTGGCCAGCCCTTGCTGTGAGAACCATTTTTTTTAATTGGCTAAAATTCCCTGTAATGCCCACCCGTTGGCCCCATTCATTCATTTGTTCACTTATCGAGCATCAGATGAAGCCCACTTGTGAAGCACTGCTGGGTGCTTGAGATTAAAATAAAAATGAGGAAGTTTCTATTTCTGTAGAGTCCGTTAGAAAAATAGACACAAAAGCCAGTAATTTCAGTTTGGTATGAAGACTACTGTGCTAATGGCAGTGAGGACCCAGCAGACAGATCCATTTGCATCTGTGGCAAGGTGGCAGCTGAGTTTCCAGAGGACAAGGGCCCTCCATGCAATCTTGCTTCTGCAGGGTGAGCCTCTGAACACGTCCAGAAGGTGGGGAGCACGTAGACCATCCCTATGCACACAGTATGGGTTCAGATTCCTCAGGTCTGCGGCGAGCCTAGAACCCATGAGAGTCCAAACACTTGCAGGGTCAAGAAGTGGGCTCTCCTTTCCCATGGAGGAGCAGCTCCAGGATGGCCAGTGATGCCTCCGCTCATGTGCTCCTCCCATCTGTTGCACTGCAGCACCCAGAGGGATCCCTCTACAACCCTAGCTCATGTCACTACTCATTGGATGACCCTCCCCGGGTTTAGAGCACTCAGGAAAAGCCAGAGTATTTCCAGCGGCCAGTGGGGTCTGCATGATCCTGCTGTCTTTACCCAGCTTAGTCTGTTTTCTGTTGCTAATAACACATTACCAGACTGGACAAGTTCTAAGGAAAAGAGGTCTATTTTGGCTTATGATTCTGAAGGTCCAAGGTTAAGGGCTGCATCTGGCGATGGCTTCTTGTTGGCAGAGTCCCAAGGTGGCACAGGACATGCCCCAACCAGAGACAGGGAGTGTGTGCGTATCCATATCCTCTGGTCTCTCTTTCTTCTTATAAAGCCACCAACCAGTATTCAATCCTGGGTGCTCCACTGATCACCCTCTCTAATCCTATTGTCTCCCAGAGGTCCCACCTCTAAACACCATAGTCAGATTCAGTTTCAACCTGCATAATACCTCACAATGGAGGATTAAACCCCAACATGAGTTTTGGAAGGGACAAACCTTATTTAAACCGTAACATTACCTTTTGGAATATTATTTTGGAAGATCTTCTCCTGGCTGCCCTCTCAACAACACTGGTCTTCTTTCTAGAATGATCCTGGTATGCCCCTACCTTGTGGCCTTGATTATTCCCTTGGCCTGGGACACTTTCCCCAGATACCTGTGTGGTATACACCTTCCCCTCTTCCAAGTCTCTACTCAATGAGTTGTCAAGGAAGCAGACCTCGATATAGTCTAGCACAGGATACTTATTAAAGAGTACCCTTGGGGTCAATACCAGTGAAAGGGAGGGGGAAAAAGTAGACATAACGCTAGACAAGGTGGCACATACCTGTAATCCCAGTACTTAAGAGGCTGAGACAGGAGGATCACAGGTTCAAGACAAACCTCAGCAACTTAGCAAGACTTTCAGCAACTTAGTGAGACCCTGTTACAAAATAAAAAATTAAAAAGCTAGAGGTGTAGCTTGGAGGTTCAGTGCCCCTGGGTTCAATCTCCAGGAAAGAAAGAGAAAGAAAGAGAGAGAGAGAGAGAGAGAGAGAGAGAGAAGGAAGGAAGGAAGGAAGGAAGGAAGGAAGGAAGGAAGGAGAGAGAGGGAGGGGAGGGGGAAGAGAGGGGAGGGGAGGGGAGGGGAAGGGAGAAGAAAAAGGAAAAGAAAAGAAAGCAGGAATGGGCAGAAGGAAGAGTCTAGCTGTGATGCAGGCCCAGGACAGGTCTGGCCACTCCATGAGAGCTATGGAGATAGAAAGGCTCTTCAGAGTTGTCCTGGTGGCCTTGACCCTCTGGTACTGATGAATCATGAATGTGGGCTCCATGGGCAGGGTGTGACCTTGGTCAAGGTGATTCCTGCAGCTGAGTCCATCCTCAAAGGGACAACACTAAAGACCCACCTGCCAACAGCACTCTCAGCAGCTGAGGGAGTACATCCTTCACTGGGAGGGGGCTGCAGCACACCACAGCATCCACACAGTACCTCACCCATTCATCTTGGATTCGGCCCTGCTTTTCAACTGGGTACGCTTGTCACCCACGGCTACCTTAAACTCTAGCTTACTTGGCCGCAGCCCAATAATTATCCAGTTCTCCCTGACCTTTTCCCTTGGGAGATAAACAGAATATCTGGTCCTGGATCATCATGGGATCTTCACTCCAGGCCTCAATGTCAATAACTTTTAGACTTTTGTCATCACTAACTGCTTAGAAAGTGCAACTCTCCTCATCAGCTGGATCTTCCTTGGACATTGTCCTCAGCTGAGATGAAGCCTTATTTCTATGCCCATGGGCTCAATGAACTGTCCCCTCTCAGGTCTCAACTTCTCCACAGTCAACTCAAATTCCGTAAGCCTTGTCTCTTCCCAAGTGGATTGAGTCTGGGCTCCTTCTATTCTGAACATTTTTACCAAGTATTACTACTACTAGTACTACTACTACTAACAATAATAATAATGATGATAACAGTAATATAAATACCTCTCACCTTTGTGATACTTTATAATTTGCAAAGTTCTCGGTTTTCTGCAGAGCACCCCTGGATGATATGCATTATCCCTGTTCCCCTTCTCTACCTGAAGTTTAGGGTGATAAAGTTACAGGCGTTGTCCCATAAGTCAAGTTGGGGAGTGAATCCATGGGCTTCAGCTTCTAAGTCTTCATGTCCTGCTAGTCCCTACTTCCTCGGTCACCTCAGCCTTGTGTCCTGCCTGCCTATGCTCTCCTTTATTTTTCTCTCATTTCCTCTGCTCAGTCTCCCTCCCCCCTGGCCTAGATACAGATAGAAGCTCTTCTAAAGATGCCCAAGTTAATAAAAAGACAGATTTTTTTTTCCCTAAGTTCAGTAGAGAGGAGTGCAGGGTGGAGATTTCAATGGCCATTTGAAACTAACAAAAACACCTGTAGAAAGGCTTGTTCAATCCAAAGGAAAGACTCAAAAGTTTTAAGACTTCTGAAACAGGCCAGCGAGCCCCTCCCCTGTCCCCTCAGGTTGGTGACCAGGCACTGTGGGCAGCAGGTATCATGATGGAGTGAAGCTGGGCTCTCCAGTCAGTCAGACTAAGGTTGCAGTCCCATCCCTTCTCCTTACTTAAGCTTTATGAGTTCTCTAAACCTCAGCCTCCTCTTCTGTTAATCTTATAAGTACTCCATTCAGTGTTTGTCTTTCTAACTGGCTTATAAACTCAAGAGGGCAGAACACCTCTTGTTCCCTAGTCTGTCCTCAGTGGTAAACAGAATCTGGCACAGAGAAGGTATCAATAAATATTCATTTCATAAATGGTAAAAAATAATCATGGAGGAGGTCAGCTTCCTCTTCCAGATCTGAGTGGATCACAGACTTGAAGTCGGTCATGTGAGCTCCCCGATCTCTACACTAAATGTGCTGTGTCTATCCTGTTCTTGCCAGGTCCTGGGATCCAGATTATTCATTATCCTGGCTGGTTTCTTGAGGACTCTGTCTAGGTCAGTGCTACTTTGAAAATGTGATTTCAACACTTCAGTTTGTGACACTAGCTAGCAGAGGTATGGGAACTCAGGCTTTCTTTATCAGGCACTTTGCTTCTGACACTTTTTTCAAGTCAGGAAACAGCCCCCAGGTACGACCGATTATACCATTTTATCAGATGGAAAAATGCAGGCTTCTGAAGTTAAGTCTCTTGCCCAGCCCAGGTCACACTGCTTCTAAGTGGAGGGATTGGGATTCAAACTTCAATTGTTCTAACTCCCCATAGCCATGGTCTTTCTACCATGGCAGCCTCTCTGGTCCACTGAGTTATATTTAACTGTCAGGGACTGTCTTGGGTCCAGATATCTCAAGCATGAACGAGCTGAGGTTGTCCAGGCATGAAGGGACAGAATTGGTAGTTGGGTCCATTGAGGACAAAGCATCAGGCCTCCGTAGAGAGCTGCGTGTCGGCCTTACAAAGGAAAAGATGTTTGGGCCAGGACAGCTGAAAGGATGTTTATAGGAAGAAAACCTGGTGGAGATTAAATCCTGTGCACCCACAACACCCAGAATCCTGGACTCTTGTTTATGGCCACAGCAGCAAAAAGGCAAACAGAAACTTTTTTCTCTCTTTTTCCTGGTAATAGCTTTTGGGATTTATCTTAGGACAAAGAAAAAAGGTTGCTGACCTGGGCCAACTGCCATTCCTACTTCATCCTCCAAATAAAAGCAACTTGACTGAAAAATGAGGGTAGATGAAGGTCTAGTTTCTTAACTTTTCAACCTCAGTGTAGTTACCATCTCAGGGTCTTTGGGGGTTGTCGATAACTAGGGTGAATATTTGAATTTGGGGGTGATTGTTGCCATTCTGTCTTGTTATGAAGGATACTTCAAAACAGCTGGGAAAGAGGAGTAAAGCCAGAATTGTTCTTATAGTACAGTTATCTTTGAACAAGGTCCCAAAACCTCAGCTGGAAAAAAATCAAAATAATGTTTGCCGAGCCAAAGAACCTATCTTCTGTTGTTTCCAGTCTTGCTTTTATCTGAGGGCTAGGAAGGCAGTCCAGAGGAAGTACCACTGAAGTTGAGATGAGGAAAGTTTGCAATTAAGACAAGCACATTAAAAAGAATTAGAGAAAAAATTTGCAGCAGCAAATTAAAAACAGACAAACTTTACTTCTGGTCCCATCTTCCTTACCCAAATATGTGTATTTCTTTCCCATTTTTTCCTCTGCATATAACCAGGCTGCAGTCACACTGTTCATATAATCATGCTGTTTACGTTTTTATATTTTCAACTAAAATTATTTTATAAACTTTTAAAAAATGATAATCTCTATCATCATCGAGAGCTGTATAATACAGCTTAATTGTTCCTTGACTCCAGCATTTAAACTGCATTTTTATTAATGAATTGGATGGCTATTATTAATGTAATAGATTGCTAGCAAACTAATTATTGTTTAAATTTAGTTGTAGTTCTCAAAAACCAAAGAAATATAATAAAAGAGGCTTTATTTTATAGGGAAATGTAAATTACACAGAATACTGATTAAAGAAGAATTAAGTCCTGGATTCTTTGCATTAGCCGAGAATGTCGAAGTCATTTAATGCAAAATTCCAATTGACAAGGACTTTCTTCATGTTTCTGGTGAGCATGCTTGGTCACAGGAAGCTCGCTCCTAACAGAGGCAGCTAGTTCTGCTTGAACAGCTCGGATGTCTTCCTATCTGCAACTTCCTCACTGGAATGAGAGAAAGTAAGTTTCTTCCCTTCCTATAAGAGATCATCACTCTTCTCCCATTCTCATCAATGGGATAATTCCTAAAGTCATTCAATAACTATTTATTGAGGGCCACCCACATGTCAAGGGTTTTCCTGAATACTGGAGATAGAATGGAGAAATCTGTCTGCAAGCCCCAGCCTTCAGGGGGCTTTTATTCTAGTGTAGACCTGAGAACTAGAGAAGGCAGCCCAGAGGAAGTACCATTGAGATGAGACGGTGGAGCATGCTGGTCAAACTGCTGTGAATGCTGTTGTAGGCAGAGAAAAGAGTACGTGCAGAGTCCATAGGTAGAGACACTAATCAGAGATGCAAACCAGAGATGAGGCAGCATGGGTCTTGCTCATGTACCTCACAATAAGGTTCTTTTTCTTTTTTTCAAATTGAGACATAATATTTGTATATCCTGAAGGGCTCCCAAAACACAGAGAGGAGACATTAGTTCTAGTTTTCCATAGCACCATAGGGCAACTATTGATTACAAGAATCTATGACTTATTTCAAAATAACTAGAAAATTCCCAAGACACAAAAAATGATTAATGTTGGACAATAAAATTTTTGTTGCTGATTCTCCTGCTAATTAAAGAAGTGCAGAATGTCCTAGGACTAGGGAACCATAGACATTAAAGAGATTATCTAGATCCCTGCTTCCCAGGGATGTGCTGCACGCATGGGTTCTCGGGTGATAAAGGCATGTGCTGGGAAAAAAAAAGACTTCTATGTGCAAACATATTCCAGAAACACAAGGTTAAAGAAAGATAAATGTGTTCACTGCAGGGCTTTTGGAAATTCTCACAGGCACGTCGGGTTTCCAGACATTTTACCAAAGAATCAATGGGGCTGAGTTTCCCTGGATACTTCTTGGGGAAATTCAGGTATATATATATCTGAATTCTAGAATCCAGTTCTAGATTTTTACAGACCAAGAAACTGAGATCTAGAGAGGGAAAATAACTTCCCCAGAGGCACACAGAGAAGAACAGCAACCAACCTCTCCTGACTGTCAGATCATTGCATGCTCTGATATAATTTAATGTCTCACAGACGCCAAGCAAATGTCACCATGAACTGTTTTCCTCAGGTACCCAAAACCTCCAGTGTGCTGCTTGAATTATACCACAGTATGTGATGCGTACCACTCCCTAGGCCGTTCTGGCTTGGTGGCAAAGAATTTGATTAGATGTTCCCACCTAGAGTTACACTTATGCACTGCCATGGACCATCTTCCAGAGGATCTGCCCATCCCTGATGGTTGTACCTAGGCTCTACATCCCAACAAACCCTTCCCTGACGAACCTGTTGTAAGACTGGTGGCAAATGGGCCCTAGATTCAGGAGACTCCCAGTAAAAGTAGACCTAGCAGTTATCCAATCAGGTACTCAGCCAGTGGAGGACCATCCATCCTCTTTATAGCTCACCAAAGTCTATGATACCACCGCCCCCCAGAGAAGATGCTGGAACAATCCAGGGAGGGAGTAGTAACCTCAGTGCAATTGAGGAGCAATGAATAAAAATAAAGGGGCTGTAGAAATGCCCAGGGGGGAGCTGAGTAATTTTTTTCTGAAAAAAAAAACAATTAAGTTTGGGATATATACTTTAGTGACCCTTTTCAGGAACAGGGGCTCATTACCTCAATTCTTTCTGGGTCTGCATGGCTCCAGAAGGAATAATTATATAGGCCCTGTACAGAAGCCCAGTCAGAAAGAAAGGATGCAGTCCCCTTAGCCCCCAGAGTAGACTGGGTATTGGGTCGAAATGGTTAGCCTTGAACGCCACCACCTGCTGCCCCCTTTCCCTCGGACTGCACTGCAGTGAAAAGGATGGGAACCTACCAGGGGAGTCAGTGCTGGCAGCCAACAGTCGTCGTATTTGACTTGAGCAGCAAAGAGTTTCAAGATGATTTGTCTAAAGAGAAGCAGCTATGGATTTGGCTTTGATTGCTCTTAATTCTCTTAATGAGAAAATCTATAAAAAGCACCAGGAGGAAGAGAGATTTTTATTGTCTTTCTCTTTTTAACGTCAACAGGAGACATAATGAAGAGGGAAGGGGGCTTTCTTGTGGGTGTTGGAGTCTATTTCCCACAAGAAGAGGCTGGCCGGGTCCCAGATCCCCAGGAAGGAATGCGTGAGAAAATGAGACAGAGGGGAACAATAAAACTCGCAGGGAAGGACATGTGTTAGAGCAGCTGAGGGAACAGAGTGCTCCTGATGAAATCAAGATTTGTGTGTGGCTCTGGCCGGGGACCTCAGGACAAGCGAAAGAGGAGACGGCCTTGTTGAAGGAATCTCCCTGCGAAAACACGGCAAGATTAGAGGCACCATAAATTTGCACTGACTTATTCTTTACCTAATCATCACATTGTGAGAGGTGGCAGTAGCTCCAGCAAGGGATGCGCCAAGAGGCAAGCATGAGATGTGTCCCTCCATCTGTCTGTCTGCCAGCAGCTGGGATAGCCAAGCCTCCCCTGGGCCCCAGCTTTGCAGGCACAGTTGTTTGCTTCTCTAGTGCCTGTGGGTTGTCACCTCTATGGCTGCCCTTGGGTCCCATCCCAGAACAAGGTCACACCCATAAATCAGCTGCCACAGGCTCCTGAGAGAGCTTCCAGGACCCAGGCCTGGCTTAGCCCCTCCTGACCTTCTCACAGGTTTGGCCTACAGGGACATATCAAGCCAAGGAAATAAAACATCTGCCAGTGGGTTCATGGGCATCTAAAATGTTAGTACTGAAGGTATCTCTGCAATCATTACTTTGACCAAGGAGCAGATTGGGAAACTGGAGGCAGCAGGAACAGACTTTCTCAGTTTCTCCTGGTTGATAAGAGCTAGGGTGAGGTATTCTGAATCACATGACAGTTCTCTCCTGGGCTCATGACAGAGCAGGGCCAGGTATGAACACAGAGAGCTGGGCTGCCTTCCCATAAGGCACCCTGTCCACACAAACACATATCCTGACCCACTTGACTAGAGCTAGGGGAGAGGAACACGCCCCAGAACTGGCTTCTGCACTGGATAATCAGACCCACCCCAGGTGCCATCTTCAGAGCAGGATGACATGGAAAACGAGGTCATTATTAATATCACCAGTTGGATAGGTTGTTGGCTTCCCAATATGCAATTTCCTTAGAATTTTCCCTGTATGATATGACTTTTCTAGATGAAATCATTCAGAAGTTCCCCATGCTCAGCATATTAAGCCCCTCGATCAGCCTAGGTTAAGTCAAGAGGATAAAGCCTCCAGGAAGGACATAATGGGAAGAAAGGATCTGAAAAAGGAATTAGGATACAGGAGTGGTAACCTATGTCTGTAATCCCAGTACTTGGGATGTTGAGATAGGAGGATGGTAGGTTCAAGTCCAGCCTCAGCAACTTAGCAAGACTCTCAGCAACTTAGCAAGACCCTGTTTTGAAATAAAAAATAAAAAAGGTTGAGGGTGTAGCTCAGAGGTAGAATGGTCCTGGGTTCAAACCCTAGTACCAAAATAAATAAATGAGTAAATAAATAAATAAAATTTTAAAAGGCCAGGGGTATAGCTCAAAGGTAGAATGCCCCTGGGTTCAATTTCCAGTAACAACAACAACATATTAAAAAAGAAAAGAAAAAGGAATTAGGATTTATATGAATGTGGGAAGAGTGGAGGGAATGAAGATCTACCTACAAGGCTACCATCCAAGGCACAGAAAAATACTCATTACATTGAACTCTGGTGAACTGGAGCAGGAAGCCCTCTGAACACTGTGGCCAGGAAGAGGTGGAGAAGAGGTCTGGATAGCCTGCTGAGTCTGACCAGCACAACTTCCAGAGAAGAATGAGCACATCATATCCACCTTCCCAATCTCACACTGCCTCTCATTGACACATGAACCCAAAATTCCTCCGGGAAGGGCATTATTGGAAAGTAGTTCATCTTTTGAAGGGCTTGGTAGCGATGCTGTTAGGATGAAAATAACCAATCTGCCATAGTCCTAACTCTGCAATCTGACTTTTAATGGCATTTACAGCTCAGTACCTCAAGTCTGACTACCCTGCACACATAAACAGGTACACAGAAGTATGAAACTTCATACCAACCATTCTGAGCATGTAGCTGAGATTATCATTGTGGTCAAGATCGGTAGTCTAAAGGTGGGTCATCAAATCCTAATGGAGAAAAATGAGATTAAAGAGGAGCTGAGATGGGAAACCCATTGGCTGGAACCATGGGATGCTGATTCAGAACAAGTGGAAGGAATGTGGAGTCATAGGGCTGAGGCAGATTCCCTAGGCTGAAGTGTAGGTGTTGGCAGGATTTCGGTAGATTAGTGGCTATACATCAGAATCTTCTGGGGAACTTTTTAAAAATACCGATATCCAGGCCCCAAGCACTTGGTGAGTTCTGATGGAGATAGAAAAATGCTATTTTCTGAGAGAGGAAGTGAAAGGGGGAGTAGGTAGGTATGGCTGAATAAGAAGCTTACAGAAACTGAGGAAGATTGGGATGAACTTAAATAACATGCTACAGGAAATTGACCAAAGATCAGGTTAATGACCATGAATTTGTAGAATACCAATGTTATGGTTATTTGATTTTTCCCAACATTGCTTAGCCACCCAGGTGTAAAGATGAGTAAATAGAATGTAAAATAGATGTAGGATTGAGGTTTGACCAGGCAGATATGGCAGAAGGCTAGAAGGCCAAGGAAATGGAAGGTGCCCCTGAGAGGCAATAAGAAGTAAGATTACAAAAGAACTGGAGATTAAAAGTAATTACAGTGATCCACCATTGGATCCTTGAGGGACAGGAAATTGTGAGTGGCCAGGAAGATGCTGGGGGTCTGGGATAGCACAGCAGAACCAAGGTAGGTGGGTCTCTGCAAGTGTACGGAGAGAAGAAGGTGAGACAGCTGGGGTAGAACTGGGAGTGGGGTATAAGTAAGAAGCAGGAGATTTTTCTTTTATATAACAGTTCCAGGTGATGAGATGTGGCTCTAGATTGGAGTAGAGGGCATGGTAAAAGGAGTTAAGGAGGTTTGGAACTTATGAAGCTAGGTTGTTGATAGGTGGCTGTATATAAATATTAAAATTTCCTGAGGCAGTGGGATGGAACGATTGTGATCAAATTCCCAAATCCTCAAAAACAAAAAGGAAGAGCCTGGAAATTGGTAAATGACAACTATAGGTAGAGGACATAGGCCCAGAGTGGATGCTCTTAGGTCGTTTGGCCTCAGTCGATTAGGCATGTGTACTGTGGAGCTAGCTGGCCTGTCCATAACTCAGAAGCCCACACTGCTGAACATGTTTGGTACAAAATCAGCTACATCTATAAAAACCCTTGTTACATGCCAGGTCCTGTGTCAGGTGACAGGAAGATGCAGAGAGAACCAGTCATGGACTAAGGAGCATATTCTTATTCTTAAAACATAATTCTCTTTGATGACCCTTTCTCTGTTGTTTAGCTCTTACTTTAGCTGGGCATGGTGGTGCATGCCTGTAACTCCAGTACTTGGGAAGCTGAGACAAGAGTATTGGAGGTTGGAGGCCAGCCACAGCAACTTAGTGAGGTCCTCAGCCACTTATTGAAACTCTGTTTCAAAATAAAAAATAAAATAAGGCTGGGGGGGGTTCTCAGAAGCATAATACCCCTGGGTTCAATCCCCAGTAACACACACACACACACACACACACACACACACACAATCACTTACTTTACTTATTTATATCAGGCACATCTTGCTAAAGGTCATCATGTTATTTTCTGTAATATCTTGAAGCATAACTTTGGCAGAAAGAGAGGGAAGAAATGGTATCCTGCAATTCTCCGGGCTGCGATTCCTAGTGAGAAGTTTCATACATCTTTACTGTCTTCAATGAGGACAGCAAAAATCAGGAACATGAGCCTTCAAGAGAACACAATTTTTCACATTTCATCTGCATCATCTAGCCTAGATGTGAAATGAATGTAAAAGAATGTTCAAATGGTATTATTACTTTCTTAAGATAATACATGGACTGTTCCAGAGTGACGTGAGATGCCATGAAACGGGGCTTGCCAAAGGCATACAAAATCCTGGCAAGGTAACTCTTAACTCACCCACAACAAAGGTAACAAATGAGTTGAAGGTTCAAAATGGGTTTTGCAAAGGAGTTCATGTTTTCTGAGTCTAGTCCCCTAAGGGAAAGAGTTGGAGAGTATTTCTACCTTCATCTCAAGTAAAACAACAGGAAATTCAAGGAGACCACTAATATTCCTTGATATGTGTCCTCCGAGTTGATAACATAGTGGCCTGGCAATGTCTAGCAAGCCTGTAGGTACAGATCATATGGCCAGCTGGCTGCTTGTGTGGAGGCACAAAGGAGAGAGCTACATGTGGGATAACCTCTCAGATTAAGGAGGCAAGAAAGTCAGACCACATGTGAGTCCATGAGAGTGAGAGAGCTTGCACGGGACCATCTTATCTCTCACCCAAGAGGACAGCAGGGATGAAGAGATCTCAGCAGAAATAAGCAGAGGACACTACCGAGTAGAGTAGCTGTGAAAAGAGCAGGCAACTATCTGGAAGGGAGCTGCAGCATCAAGGGTACTGCAAATGGAAAACGTCCATGAATGGGTGTAAGGATGAGATTCCCTGGAGGAAATAGCTAAGTGCCCTCACTCAACAGAAACCCTTCTGTGAGAACCACTTGTTCTGTGCTCTTCTTCCCTCTTCCTGATCATTGTGCTCCAGCCCTGGAGGTATACAAAGAAAAAGAGACAGAAAAGCACCAAGTGGGGAAAGCCAGCATGGCTCCCACACCCTTTTCTGTCACTGTGGCCTTCCCACCAAGGCAGACCCATGGTAAGAGAGGGATAAAAAGTTATAACTGTAAATCTAGTTTTGAGATTTCTCTATTACATGATATTGGGCCATTTAATTTATAAATTGAGAATATTTTTAGACAAATGTCTTTTAAACATTTTTTTTTATTATCTAAGAGTGTCCAGAAAATTCCGGAATTCCAGAGGAACAGCCCGAGTCATCATCTAGGCATGCAGGATTAACTGTTCCCTTTTAATAAGTTTGAAGAATACTAGTAAATAAAATTAAAGTTTATTTCTCAGTGTTACAAAGGGACAAGAGGAAATTTGGGGGGGAGAGTGGTATGTGCATTATCTTGGTTGTAAAGATGGTTTCATGAATATATATGTATGTCAACATCATAATTGTATACTTCAAATTTGTGAAGCTGGGCCGGGCATGGTGGTGCATGCCTACAATCCCAGTACTTAGTAAGGCCCTCAGCAACTTACAGAGACCCTGTTTCAAAATAAAATAAGATTGTGGGTGTAGCTCAGAGGTAGAAAGCCACTTCAATTCCAAATACCATGTAGACACACACAAAAAAAATTATGAAGCTTACTATATTTATTGTATTCACCAAAAAGCTATTACCAAAAAAATTAGTTGCTTTCTAAATATATGCTGTGAGTTTACCTTGTTTATTATAACATATGTAGAATTATTTTTCTTCTATCTTTCTTTTGCCTAAATCATTCTGCCCGAGTGGGCTCCTGGGATACTTCTATTAAATACAGGTAAAATATGTTTAATTTTCATGTAATACATTTTAAGTATTATTTAATGTTATTCAGAACAATGGATAAAAAATTTTCATCATAAAAATCTGGAGAGACTTAACTTCTCTTCATATCTCATTTCACCATGAATACTACTATTCTAGAATTTAATCTTTATCATAGTACAATTCACACATATGTGTACACATGTGAACATGCACATGTATTCAAACCAGGACATGGTAGACGTCCATCCATCTCACAGGTCCACTTCCCCCAGTTCTTGCTTGGCCTCTAGTCCCCTGCCAAGTATAAAGCTCCAGCCTAAACCCAGCACAGTTGGGTTTAGGCTGGCTAACAATTCTGTCATTTTTTCCAAGTTGTTTTACCCACGAAGCTAGCTAGGATCATCTTTTGCATGAATGAACACCATTTTCCCAAGGTGTGTCCACTATTTCTTCACTGCTGAGGCTAAGGGTAACATTGTGCTAAGAAGTCGCTAGCCCCCATGGTTGTGGGGGTGGTACCTCTTCTTCCCGAGTTCTCAATTAATTCTCAGTTCCCTGAATTGCTCTGTGTTGAGTTGAGCTGTATGGAAACAAAGCATCCCCCACAGATACTGTCCCTGGCAATTCCCCAGGAAGAAGGGAAGACGTTTAAGGGCTCTGATCACTTAGCCTAGCTCCATGAGTCAGAGACAATTGACACCATCAGAACGGTCCAAAGCCACCCAGTGCATCCCCTTCTGACCCCTAAGTCCAGAAAAAGTATCTCTCTTCTCTATGTGTAAGACCTGTAGAATAATTGACTATGGAAATTCTCACAAAATATCTGGTACATAGCAGAAACCCCATCACCATTTGTTAGAAAACTAGAGAGGTAGACGAACAAATGGATGGACGGATGAATATGAATAGATGATAAATTAATAAACTTATAACCACCTCGTAAGCCCAAATAATGCCCCTCCCTCCTGTACCAAACTCACGAACTAGAAAAGAATAATAAACATTGATATTATTTATTAGAGCTTGGAATATCTTCTCATAGACTCAATCCTTTGACTATTCCAACAAAATGGCAGTGTAGATATTAGTATCTAATTTATTGATTAGAAACAAAGTTAAAAAAAAAGTTAAGTAGTTGCCTGAGTGGCCAGCTAGCTTCTGTTCCATTCCAGGTCTAAAATCAGATGTTATGCTTCAGAGTTCAGACTGTTTCCATCTCCTAGTTACCTTTTACAAGACAGAGTGGGAAGCCTCTAAGTTCTTGAAATGACATTAGACTCTTCATAGAAATAAATATTTATTGCATAGATTAAGAATCTTATGGTAACATGAAAGAGTACAGAGAAAAATGAACACAAGAATAGAGTGAGTTATTGCAGAGGAAATATGCATTTGTATTTAGTGGGATTTTATTTTATTTATTTTTTATAAACCACCAACTTGCAATAATTAAGTTGTAGTTACAGGAAGCTTAAAGAAGGATGTTTTGAATTAACAAGTCAATTGTCAGGTTTCTTTGTAAAGTGTTTTATTGGTGGTGCATTTGGAGGGAGTCAGTCCCAGGGGAGGCCCATTTGCCATTCATTTCATTCTGCAGAACAGATGGCTTGCCCACAAAGCCTTCCTCCTCCTCCTTCCCTCCAGCCTTTGGCACTCCAGCCATGCTTCCTTGGGCCACCAGGACTGTGCACAGAGGTCCTTGGGATGGGAAAAAAAATCTCATAAAACAGCTAATATAAACCTCACCTGTACAGGAATCCCTCTTCAATCCCCCAAATGAGGTCACAGAGATTCTGCTTGAGCACCCACCATAACCTGGTCAGTGGAGAGGTGACAGAAGTTCAAATTCAAGCTCTTCCCTAGCTCTCCATTGGCTCTAGGATCTCAGATAAGTTCCACAATCTCTCTCACTTTTGATTCTCTCATCATGTACATTTTAAGGACTAGGGTGAAGACTTTATGACCAGAAATACACAAAATGCTTTGCACAGGTCCCAGATCATAGTGGGGCTTAATAAGTGGTACTATGATGTTGATCCCTCATCTCATCATTGGGATCCTTAAAATCTGTAGGGAATATCTTCCTTTATAGCTTTCTAGTTCTAGTTTTTCTGATTATGAGGGACAAGTCTTCCTCAGGTACACCCTTCAAATATTGACAAGCAGCTCTCATTGCCCCACGTTACCTTTTCTTCCACACTAAATGGTCGTGGGTGCTTCAGGTCTCTCTCACGTGGCACATTTTGTCACACCCTCTGTATCCTATTCTCCCTTATCTGTGTGTACCCTGCTTTGCCAATGATCCTCTTAGGGTGTCATACTTCTAACCAGAAGGTCAGTTGTGAAGACGATGGAGTTTGTCCTTCATGTCTCTCCTCTACTTTCTCCACCCTACCTCAGATTCTTTGTTTTTTTTGTGTGTTCTTATATCACCTACTCTATGCCCAGGGTAGAGAAGGCCATGCTGTTGGATTCAGGCCAGATATAAGAGAAGATATTAATTAAGAGAAAGGTGGGTCTCCAGATGTCCTGATATAATCGCATATGAGCCCCTTCCCCGTATCCCTATAGCACCGACCCTACTGTCTCAGTCAACATTCTCACCACCATAATATAAGACAACTGACCATGCAACTTAGAGGAAGAAAGATTTATTTGCTCACAGTTTTTTGGAGATCTCACAGTTTAGTCCATGTCAGACCGGGTCTTCATAGCTCAGGGTGTGGCAGCAGAAAGCAGAGAGAGGGAGAGAGCAGGGATCTGTTCTCACATCTTGGAGGCCGGAAGCAAGAGAGCAATCGAGCAAGCAAGGGGATTCAAAGACACAAGCACAATCCCTAAGGCCATACACCAAAGACCCACCTTCTCCAGCCACACCCCACCGGCCTAGGTCACCACCCAGTTAAACCACTGCAATGGATTTATTTACTGATGAGATTACAACCCACAAGACTCAATTATATCAACTAGGAACACCAATAAAGGGCACTTCAGGGGACATTCTATATCTAACCATAACACCTACCTGCCCTAATAGAGGAGGATCATGTTCCCCACCCTTGTCTTCTGATAATGATGTTAAGGATGATTTTATTTCTCCAAGGCTTCTGAGTTCCCAGGACACCTGATCCCAATCTGTGGATGAGCAAGCACCTGTGCCCATTTATGTAAATGACCCTTAATTCCCCATAAGCATTAGGAGTCACTCCAAGAGAGGACAACAGTTAGGGCATCAGCCAATGTGGGTCCTCCCCATTCCCACGCCAACTATTGATGCATTTGTCAAAAGCCAAGGCAGTGTTCAGAATCATAAATATGGGCTGAAATCTTTAATGTATATCCAAAGCATCTGAATACATAAAGAGATTTGTGATAAACTGGGGGCAGTTTTTTTGAGATTTCAGCAGCTCCTGCTCTAATGTGTGATTTATTTATTATTGGAGAATCAAAGAACTCAACTGCTTTATGCCAATGAAATCTCTAGGCCAGGGCTTTAAATGTGTAGACTTGAAAGAGAGTTAAAGGGAGAGGCATCTAATTTGACAACAACTCAAGCCTATATACATTTAGAGCCAGGCGGGAGAGAGGCAGGGCTGGGTGTTAAGAGGCAGAGAGATCCCAGAGCCCCAGAGTGTTTCAAATTTGACTCACCCCAGGTGAGTAGTCAAAGATGAACAAACATCAGGCCAAGTGCACAAGGTCACAGATCCCTTTGCTGTTTTCCTCCCAGAGCCCCGGATTGGATGCTAGCTTGGGACTTCATTCAAGCATGTAGGAGGGAACAGATTGGAGGCTGCTGCTCAAAAATGTTATCTTGGAAATTCAGGGCAAGGAGGATGAAACCTTTCTTCAAAACCACTGGGTCATTTGGGAGGAGAACACACTCCTGAATTAAAGACTGATTTTTGGAAGTATTCTGGTAGTACATAATATACTTTGAAACAGATTAAACTGTCCTTTTGTTTCAGGATGGAGAAAGAGAAACATCTCTCCTGGTTCCTGCCTCTGGACACATGCTGAAGCCCAGGCCAGGGAGGGCGAGGGTGTACTGACCCCTGGCACATAAGGGAAGCAGGTAGCTGCCAACACAGTAGGATTTGTTAGTATACGCCAAGGCCATTGGGCCCAAAGTACCTCCCCTATCACCTGTCACTTGGGAGTTTCCTTCCTTATGTACCATGTGCCATTTTTTAAATCTTTTCTTCCTGTCTTCACGGAATTTAAGGCATCACATCACCCTAGAATAAGCTAACAAATGCTTCGTTCAGAAACCTTTTTTTTTGAGCCCCTACTCTTTTTACTCTTTTTTTATGGTTCTGGGGACTAAACCCAGGGGCATTTTACCTCTGATCTACACCCCCAACCCTATTGTATTTTTTATTTTGAAATAGGGTCTCACTAAGTTTCTGAGGGCCTCACTTCATTGCTGAGGCTGGCCGAGAACCTGCGATCCTCTTGTCAGATACTGGGTTACAGGTGTGCACCACCCCACTTGGCTGAGCCCCTACTCTTTTGTAGACACTTTATATATGTTCGAACAATTACTCCTTACAAAATCCAAAGCAAACCTTTAGAAGAAATTTATTTCTCTCCGTTTTCCCAATAAGAATATCAAGATACAGAGTCTCAGAGCAACTTTCCCATGATCACAGGACTTGGTCCCTAAGTCCTGCACTATTGCACTGGACAGAGCCCTGCAATGGCCTGGGTCCCACAGAGAGGGGAGCAAATGCGAAATAGGAAAAAAGACTGGAGAAAGATCCGTAGTTAAAATTTAGAGTTTGTTCAACTCACCAACTATGAGACCTGGGGCAGGCTGTTTTGCTTTTCTACATCTCAGTTTTGGAAAAGAAGAATGATCATTCCTTCCTCTACAGAGTGGCTATAATGATCACAGCGGATACATGCGCGTACTTAGTGTGCGTGGCTGGTGCTCGGTGTAAGGCAGATGAATCTCACTCAGGTTCTAGACACTAATTTCAGCAAGGAAGCTGGGAGTGAGGAACAGAAAAGAGGAAAGGTCATAATAAAAGGGGAGGAGGATCCAGTGACCAGCTTGGGCTCTGACCTCTAGAGAGAGGTCAGAAGTCTGCTCTAGCTGGGAAAGCAGACCAGAAAGAAGCCTGCTTCGCCACTCTCCCAGCTCAGTAGAGATCAAACACCCCACTGTGCGTGATGTCCAAGGATGAACAAATATAGATGCCCTCATCTTCCCTAAACCATTGATTATGTTTGTCTTCTGAAAAATTCTATTGCTGTCTTTATGGCACACTGTAAAAAAGTATTTTTGCTTCTCATTCATCCAAGAATAACACAACTCTCCTCTAAATAGCTATTTTATTATGACCACAATCAAAGCTGAAAACAATTTCATTTTGCTCCTTTGAGGTCTTCGGAAACAATTTTAATTTCATAATAAAGTGAGGCAGCATAGGGTTTGTTTCTGAAAGACAGCGGCCGGGGTTGGGGAGCCAGGCAGCCAGCAGGGAGAGCTGGGCCTGTGTCGGCGGCTCTCCTCCAACCTGTGCTCCAGATGGCTGGGAAAGCGTTTCAGAAGCCATTTGCAGGGCCTTTTCCCAGCCGCTCTGACCATATGGGAAGGCAGAGCATGGATTCACTTCACTTGGAAGCAGGAAAAGGAAAAATATCCATGCAGGAGAAATCTAGAGCCTCACCAGGCGGTGGTGGGGCTGAGGATTTCCCAGAGAGGGAAATGAATCTGTACCAAGGGGATCATGCTTCCTCGGGATGTCAACTCAGCAGCAAGGCTCAGCTGGCAAACCCACCCTGCAGAATGGCATCTCTACTCCTACCGCCCCAAGCCAGAAACTCAAGTCACCCAATGTCCCCAGTGCAACCACATGCTTTCAGGTGTCTCGGTCAGCATTGTCATTCTGCTGTAATCCAGAATGACTAACCACACAACTTTAAAGAAGGAAGATTTATTTGCTCACAGTTTCTTGGAGATTCCAGGTTCAGTCCATGTGAGGCCAGGGTTTGGAGCTCAGGGCATGGCAGCGGGAAGCTGAGCGAGGGAGAGAGCAAGGGCTCTGCTTTCACATCATGAAGGCCGGAAGCAAAAGAGCGAGCAAGCTAGCAAGGGGATTGGTCACCACCCAGATAAATCCATGGTAATGATTTATCTACTGATGAGATCACAACCCTGTTGACCTAACTATCTCAACCCTGAGCTCTTCAGGAGACAGTCTGTATCTAACCATAACAGGTGTCAAGTTTTCCTTATTGCTCTCTGGGGTTTTTCTTGAATTCCCTTTATCTTTCCACCCCCTGAAGCTACCTTTGCTTGGACACTACCATGCCACTCTTGCCTGTGCTATTCCAGAAGCCCCTGACTAGTCACTGCTTCCGTCTTGCCGCTATCCATTCCTCTTCCACATCAGCAGGCCTACCTTACATTTGAGGCCCCTACTTAAATTCTCCAGTGTTAGTCAATTACTTTGAGCATTGAGTCCCAGTTTCTTAGCCTGGAAGACAACACCCTTCATTATTTGGACTCTGCTTACCTCTTGGGCCTTGTCTCCCTCCCCCACCCTGCACCCTCCAGAATTCTCAACTATTGGCATTTGATTATGCCTCCATTTACTGGCACACAGTGCTCTTTCCCTGAAATCCTCTTTCTTCCCTTGTCTGCCTAGTTATCTCCTTATTCTTTCAAAATCCAGTCTCTCCTTTCAGAAACATGATGAGCTCTCTTCTTCATTAACTTTTCAGACTGTTCTATTCATTTTTGCTTATATATTGGTCTTATCTGTTTGACTAGTATCTCTAGATATAGAGAGATAATGTGTGTGTGTGTGTGTGTGTGTGTGTGTGTGTGTGTATGTGTGTGCGCGCGCGTGCACGCGTGTGTGTATGTGTGTGTGTAGTGGTACTGGGAATTGGACCGGGGCTTCTAACTCTGAGCTATACCACTAGCACTATTTTATTTTGAAAAAGGATCTCACTAAGTTGCTGGGGGTCTCACTGAGTTACTGAAGCTGGCCTCAATTCTGTGATCCTCCTGTCTCAGCTCCACAAATACTGGGAATACAGGCATGTGCCACCACACCTGGCTAGTATCTCCATATTTGATTCATCTTTGTGTTCCATTGAGACCAATGTGATCCTAACACATGGTGGAAGGGAGGTGAACAAGGAAGGAATAAACAAGAAAACGAAGAAGGGAGAAACAGAAAGAGGGGAAGAAGAAAGGGAGGGAGGGAGGAAGAAAATACTTGCTCAGCCCACAAAGACACCTCTACTTGGTTACCCAGAGATCTTTCTACCTGGACATATAAAACATAAACTTGCATAGGATTCTGGACCTCTAAAGAACAGTGTGTATGTGTTAGCACAAGTGAGCCCAAGGGCTTAGATGGACTATGTGATTTGGGGAGCGGTAGAGCTGGCACAAAAAAAAAAAAAACTAAATGTTGGTATTTAGGAGGAATTAGTCCTTTGTGAGGCTCCTTTCTTTTAAAAAAATTGGGGCAGATTTTTATTGGCATATTTCCTAAAATTTTATGAAGAAAATTTTCAGTACAAAAATGTTGAAAGAACTGTATGGTAAACATCAATGTAGCAAATGACTTAGATTCTATAATTGACATCTCACGATATTTGCTTTGTCATATGTTTATTTATCCATCCATCCATTTCTCTATCGATATATAAATTTAGCTTATTTTTTATGTATTTCAAGATAAGTTTCAGATATCAGGACTTTTCATCCCTTAATCTTCAGCACACATATCATTTGGCCATTAGATTTGTTTATACCTACTTCTTCCTCCAACATGGCTTCTAATCAGAGCATGGATACATTAGGAGCAAAAGATTTGCAAAAGACAAAAGTTACACACCATAAAATAAAGGCAGGCCATTTTAAACAGGAAATAAAAAGGCTTATCAAGAGTCTCTGGTTGAATGAAGTGATAGAAAATAAATGCAAAGCAATACCTCTGAGCTGCCTAGAAACCAGAAATCATGTTTGGTATGTTGCTCTAAAATCTTATTGTAGCAGGTCTTATAGGGATGTATTTTTCAAGCCTTGATATCTGGGAATTGGTAATATGGGAAACAAAATCAATATGGTACTGTTTAAGGACTTAGACTCGGAAACCAAAAGTCTGCTGTTCAAATCTAGTTGCTACCACTTACTCGCTATGTAAAGGTTAAGATTTTGTTCCTTCACTTGCAAAATGAAAGTCTCACAGTACCAGCCTCATTATGTTTATTTAATGACTTTAATCATATGATGCACATAAATTACTTAATATAATGCTGGACACAGAGTAAATACTTAATAATAATTGTTTTTATAGCAGCAAAAAGAAACACTTCAAGGAAAGATAGGATTATGATACTAAAGCATGGTTGTATAAAAGTTTCTCTGTGGGTAGACAAAAATGATATTATTTAGCAATATTGTTTTCTTTTTGTCTAGTTGGTACAATGAAAAGGCAAGAAAGTCCTTGAGGAGTGTGAGATGCAATTGATTACTTACAGGTCATAGATAAAATTTGGAGTAATGAACCTAGCCTCAGGATATAAATCATATTAATTCTAAGCCAATCATACTAATTTCATTCCCATTAGACAATGATGCATCTAGAAACAAGACTTAAGGAGCACTGTGCTAGAAAAAGATTGCAAAGAATCTTCCTGATAAAACCAGAGGGAACACTCCAAGGAAAAGGTCTGTTCTTCACTCCCTGTTTTAGATGTTGTTCTGTGTGGATGTGATGCGTGGCACTGCATCAGCTACTTTGTGACCATGAGGACAAAGCCAAGGAATTGCAGAAAGACTGGCAAAAGCCTTGTCTCCTGTCTTCTCGTTTATGTGAGCTTAAAGAATATTTTAAAGTCATATTTAGATGGACATTCCAAATACTCATTTGAAAACATTCTTAAGTAAACATAAAAGGCTATTTCTCTTCAGCTCATCCCTGTTGTTTATTCACTTTTTCAGAATAGTTTGACAATAGCTAAAAGGCAGATAAAGGGTTTTAAGTGGGAGAACATCATGCTGAGTGAAATAAGCCAGACTCAGAAAGTCAAGGGTCATCTGTTTTCTCTCTATGTGGAAGCTAGAAAGAATTAAGAATAAAAAAGGAGGACTCATGAAAACAGAAGGGAGACCAATAAAGTAGAGGAAGGGGTGGGGGCAGGGAGGAGAAGTAAGAAAGAGGAGATTCTAGGGAATGAAATCGACCAAATTATGTTATGTGCGTGTACCAATATATTACAATGAATCCCATGTTTATGTATAATTATAATGCACCAATAAAAATTGACTGATGTGTGCATGTATACTTCTACCAGCCTGAAACCCATCAAGATGTATGATTACAATGCACCAATAAATAAAATAAAATTTAAAAATAAAAATTAAATTAAAAAATGGGTGAGTCTCTCATTGTGCATAATCAACCGAAAGCAGACACCAGGCATGTGCCACAAACTCCTGCCTTTAGTTGATCATGGCAGGGATTTCCTGAAGCAGTTGCAGAAGCCCTGCTCACTGAACTCTGCAAATGTTTAGCCAAACACTCATACCATCAAATGGCCCATTACACAGAAGCTGCATTTAGAGAAAAAAACTAGTCACCTGTCCAAGGTTTTGCCTGGAAGAATGTGAAATAGCATTTTCACAAGGCTCTTGCAGGTAGGAACTGGTGCTATCTGCTAGAAAGACAACCGAGCAGTTGTGGCAGATGGATAAGTCAAGCCCCATGGAGTTAGGGAAATGGCTGTTTGCCTGTGTGCTATGAGTTGACACATTCATTTATTTAAATCAGTGTATGAAATTGTGGCCACCATAAAGCAGAGTTTGGGTAGGAAGAATAAAATTTTACTGGTAAAGTTGGGGTGCTGTTTTATGTAAGTATAACAATCCATAAGTGGAATTTGTATTTTATGTTTGGAAATGTATCTCCAAAGTCATTATGGAAACAACTGGGGAATATGCAATTTAATGTAAAAAAATACCTGGATACATGAAAGTTCTTCAGTAATGCTTCAAATATGAGGGATACCTATAGGAAGCTCTATGTGAAACCCAGTACACTAATGACCTACTTCCTCTAGAGAGTGCAAAAAGGAGGAAATAGGGGAGGCAGCTAATGTAGACTAATTACCACACACTGCTTGCTCTTCACTAAAATCCATTCCCTCTTCTTCATGGACGCACAACAAAGGCATTTTCCAGCTTCCCATACAGTTAAACATGACAATGAGACTAAATTCTAGCCAAAGATGCTTGCCATTTTCAGGCTTGAGCAATAAAACCTCCCACATGGCCCATCTCATGATCTTTCTGTTGCTACCATTTGGTGTAGACTAGAATGATACCTTATAAGATAATGGAGCCTCAATATGGAAGTAGTCTAGATCTCTGAATTGCTTCATGGAAGAGAGCTGCCCTCCATCCTGTACTTGTCATATTTTTGTCACTGTGACCAAAATACTTGACAAGAACAACTTAGAGGAGGAAAGATTTATTTGGGCTCATGGTTTCAGAGGTTCAGTCCATGGTCAGCTGGCTCCAAGGCAGAAACATCATGGTGTCAGGGTGTGGAAGAGGAAAGCTACTCAGCTCATGGCAGTTGGGAAGCAGGGAGAGAGACAGGCAGACAGACAGACAGACAGACAGACAGACAAAAAGACAAAGATATAGTGACCCCCCCTCCTCCAGTCATGCCCCACCTCTCAACTTTGCTACATTGGGGAAAATTCCTTTTTTTCTTTAATTGGGAGTGGGGAGTGTTCCAGATCCAAACCATGACACACCCTGAGCATTTACTTCATATTACTACATGATTCAAAAATAAAATTGCATCATGTTTGAGCCATTATACATCTGCTGGTTCTATTTGCTACTATAGTTTATTTAGATTGAACTAAAGCATAGAACTGTAACAGTTAAATCCAACATATGGATGTTTTGTCCTGCTGGAGTCCTATATCTACTAGAATAATATTACATAAGAATACAGTAAGTAATCCACTCCAATTTGAGATTTCACTTTCCATGGTTTCAATTACCCATCTCAGCCTGAAAACTTCAAATGGAAAATTCTAGAAATAAACAATTCATTGGTTTTAAATTGTGTGCCCTTCTGCGTAGTGTAATGAAATCTTGTGCCATTCTGCTCCATCCCACCTGGGACATGAATCATCCAATTTTCCAGCATATCCACACTGTATAGACTACCCACCCCTTAGTCACTCATTCGCCATCTGTTATCAGGTTGACTGTCACAGCATCACTCTGCTTGTGTTGACGTAACCCTTATTTCGTAGCCTAATGCACATTGCCTATGTGATTCATCTCACTGCACCGTATCATGCAGGCATCGCATCATCTCACATCATCATAAGAAGGGCGAATCTAGCACAATGAGATAGAATTAGAGATACAGCACATTCACGTGTTTTATTATAGCATATTGTTATAACTTATATTTTATCATTAGTTATTATTAGTCTCCTACTACACCTAGTTTATAAATTAAACTTTAGCATAGGTATGTACATACAGTATTAAAAAAAACACAGGACAGGTTGAATATCCCTTAATCAAACTGCTTGGGACTAGACATGTTTCAGCTTTCAGCGTTTTTCAGATTTTGGAGTACTTGCACACACTTTTAAAAAGCTGAAACTGAGCATCATATTGGTAGTTGAAAAATTGGAATTCAGAGCATTTCAGATTTGGGGTTTGGGGCTTAAGGATTCTCAACTTATATGTACATAGTTCAGTTCTAAGGGTTCAGGCTCCACGGGGGCTCTGGACCGTAACCCCAGGAAGGGGGATTACTGTAACTAAAACAAAATCAATAAAAGTATATTCCTTAGTCTCTAGTAAGGCAATCTTCCTTAGAAACTCACCTTTCCTTAAAAATAATAAAATAAACGAATGTTTGAAACACCTGCTGGGGCAGAGATGGGTCAGGCTGGGCTTTGGTCGTGTGGCTCCCTAGTTGAGGCAAGAGTCCTCACTTGCCCTGTGAAAGCTCAGACGTGGAAAGAAGCAGACAACATGGTGGAAGCAGAGGTCCGGAGCGATTCCCTCCCATATGACTCACAGAACTGCGCCCCTCGCGGATGCTCGGGTTTGTGCAAAGCATCCATAAGAACTTTTGAGTTCTTCCCTCATTTAGACATGGAGAAAAAGGGAGGCAATTCAGATACCTCTGTAATTAGAACTCTTCCAGAAAACATGCCACTTTTCCCAGGGAAGCCAGAGACAGCATCGAGGAGGAGCTGACTTGTCTGGAAAGAAGAGTCGGGATCCAGCAGTCTAGAGAGGAGCGAGGGCATTCTGAGCGGAGAATAACAAATGCATTTCAGCCTTGTCAGGCCACGGCCTTCACGCGTTTTCCGATTACTGGGCCTTGGTGCCTGACCCTGTCGTATCACCATGGTAAATGTGGTTAGAGTCAATCTTATCACAGCAGCTTGTATTTATGCTGGGTTACCTAAGGACAGGGACATAAAACTCAGATAAGGGCTTTTGTGCGTCCCAGCAATCTTGTCAATTATCCCCGGGCTGATTTGCATGCCTGCTCCTTCTCAGCTCTGCACTGGCTGGCAAAGAGGCCCTTCCTTTTATAGGTGTCTATTGTGCTGTCAGCCTTGGTTTACAACACAATAAGCTTACAGACACTTACAATTAATGAGCTTCTCACGAGAGTTCACAAACACATTAAAAATGAGCAGGTAGCAGATTATCTATGGGCCCCAATAATCTGCACTTATGTAAATATCTAGTTTTTAGTAGACTGGAATTGTTTAAAAGACCCTCGTCATTTGTCAGGTGATATGTCAGCTTAATGGGCCCCGCGCTCCTTTATGGGTCACCATATCCTGCTAAACTGTCTGCATTGTCTGCCTGCTCCCCGTGCTTCCCGAAACCTACCCATGCCTGAAAAGGTGGCTCCAGAACCTGAGCCAAACTTGAAATCTGAGTGTTTGACCCCCTTGTAGAATCTACTAGGGAATCCTGGGGAAAGTTCTCTTTGCTTTTCCCAAAACATACATCCACAAGAAAGATGCAAGTATCGATAGGAGGAAAAAAGCATTGACTTGGTTTGAGTCTCTCTTCCTCTTACTGACTGTGCGATTTGGGGCAAGATACTTAATGTCTCTGAGCCCCAGTTTCTTCATCTGCAAATGGGGATAATAATAGCAGATCTGACATAAGGATTAAAAGACACAAAGAGAAGCCGGGCGTGGTGGCGCACGCTTGTAATCCCAGTACTTTGGGAGGCGGAGACCGGAGGATCCAGGTTCGAGGCCAGCCTCAGCTCTCTCCCTGTCTCTCTCTCTCTCTCTCTCTCTCTCTCTCTCTCTCTCTCTCCCTCTCTCCTTAGTGAGGCCCTCCATAAGTTCGTGAGACCCGGTTTCAAAATAAAGTATAAAAAATAGGGCCGGGGGTGTAGCGCGGAGGTAGAACACCCCTGTGTTCAATCCCCGGTACCGCAAAAAAAA
>PVJS01003016.1:0-78853 GCA_004027185.1 Glis glis | reverse complement strand
TTACATTGTTATAGAAGGCCAGCCTATTCTGGAATTCACCATAGTAAAGGGGGGGGGGGAGAGAGAAACGAAAGAAGGAAAAAAGGGGGGAGGGAAGGAGAAAGAGAAGGAAGAAGGAAGAAAAACGTTGCCAGGCGTGGTGGCACACGCTTGTAATCCCAGTACTTTGGGAGGCGGAGACCGGAGGATCCGGGTTTGCGGCCAGCCTCAGCTCTCTCTCTCTCTCTCTCTCTCTCTCTACCTAGTGAGGCCCTCCGCAACTTCGTGAGACCCAGTTTCAAAATAAAGTATAAAAAAATAGGGCCGGGGGTGTAGCGCGGAGGTAGAACGCCCCTGGGTTCAATCCCCAGTACCGCAAAAAAAAAAAAAAGAAAAACGAAACAAAAGAAAGGAAAAAAAAAAAGAAAAACCCTGGTGTCGTTGGACTCTATGTACTCTTGAATAGTGAACAAAACAAATATTGTCCATGATCCCATGGTCTCAGAGAGCATGTGGTCAAATAATTATCTCTTCTGTCATATATAGATGTTTGTATTTGTTTGGTTTTTTAGAGAACTGTCTTTTAAAAGTATGATAGAATCATGTGGAGGGAAATAGACCAAGTACTGTGTTCCATGTGTGTTTTTATCACATTGAACCTCACTATGATGTATAATTGCAGTGCAGAAATAAAATACTTTAAAAATTAAAAAAATCATTAGAACAACGAAAAAGGAAGACCTTTTTCCTTTGCTGCTTTTATACATGAAGGTCTCACTACCAAACTCACTAACGTGTACAGGGAGGGAGGATGCAGAGGGAAATACACCAAGTGACATGTGCGTGTATGAAAGTATCACTTTGAAACTCACTAGGATGTATAATTACAGTGCACCAATAAAAGTATAAAAAAGAGGACCTTGTCAAGCTGCAGAAAAATGATCTCAAGTTTAATAGAAAAAAAGGAGGGAGGTTAGTTGTTACCTACAACTTGCGACAGGAAATGCCACCAGTGGCAATAGTCAACTCACTACTCCATCCGGAGGAAAGTCAGAAACAAGCTAAAAGCCAGCCTAGAAAAATGTGTGTAGGCTTAGAATACGTCAGACAGGTACAGTCAAACAGAAATACTAACTAGAAGAACAAAGTCAAGGCACTACTATAAGTCCTTAAGTGTTTCATTACACTTAGTCCACACAAAACACCCTGGGGTGGGTACATACAATTAAGTTTTTTGTTTGTTTGTTTTTGCCTTACGGGGGATTGAACCCAGGGGCATTCTACCTCCGAGCTACACCCCCAGCCCTATTTTCTATTCTTTATTTTGAAACCAGGTCTCACTAAGTTGCAGAGGGCCTCACTAACTAGCTGAGGCTGGCCGCAAACCCAGATCCTCCGGTCTCTGCATACAATTAAGTTTTGAGCATGGGGAATTTGACATACAGAAATTAAGAAAACTGTTCTAAGCAGTCAAGGAGTGGAGGATCTGGGTATAAACTCAAGACTCCTCCGCTTAACCATGATTTAAATTTAACCACCTAGCGGGGTGGCACACATCTATAATCTATAATCCCAGTACTTGAGAGGCTGAGACAGGAGAATTACAGGTTCAAAGCCTGTAACAGAAAATTAAACAAAAAATAAAAAGAGCTTAGGGTGTAGCTTAGAGGTAGAATGCCCCTGGGTTCAATCTTTAATACCATAAAATAGAATAAAATAAAATAATAAACCAAGGACAAAGGAAAACACCATATTACCTAATCTGGAGCACCAGTCTAAAACACTCATTTATTTTAAAATACTTGGTCATCTAGTCCAAAAATATTTTTGGGTGAAAAGTCTTTAAAAGGCTTTTACACCTCAACTGTAAACTAAAGGTCTTTGTTCATCAATGCCAAGCGATATAAAGCAGGACCTAGTTTTTGCTTCCCCATCTTTTACTTCTGCCTCAGATACAAACAAATCCATACATCCTCCTGATGTGATGTATGGGCCAAACACATGGAAAAAGAATTTTCCTCCATTTGCCTTCTTAAATACTTCTCTTATTTATAGGCCTCATAATCATCAATTGGCACAGCTGTGTCCACCCTCCAGTCCAAGGCCTCGGGAAGCCATTCCTTCTGGAAGAATTCCAGATGGGCTCAGTGGCCACTTGCCGCCTCTCCCACTGATGAACTGCATGGAGCTTCTCACTCTCGGCCCCTGGAGGATTTGCATATTCTGTCTTCATTCCCTTCACTCGTGGCCAGGATCAGAACTTTCCTGTTTGCTTTTTGCACATGGGTAGACCTCACACTTTGTTTCATCTTCCTGACAATGAGAGGAGCGCTTTTTAACATTTAGCAAGTCCGAGTTGCCTCTTGTCTACCATAGCTACTACCCAATTCCAGTTTATGACAACTTTAGAGTCATTTTTTTTTCTTTTATGCTACAAAAGGATTAATAACAAGAAAATTGGCTAGTTAATTGCAGGCTGTGGGCTATAACCGATATGACTCAATGTACTCCAGATGTAAAAATCTCCTTCTACCGTCCGATGCCCTCCACAGTATAGGTGTGTGACCTCGGTGAAGGCAGGGCTGGTAATTAGATTTATTTAGAGACATAATGGATTCTGCTTCTCCCCCACTTTTCCCACTCTGACGGAAAGAGTGATTTGGAATGTATTTTTACACTTACTAAAAGGGATGTGGAAATAAAACCTTAATTATTGGAAAAGCTATTAAGAAGAAAGTATATTTTTTTCTTCCAGAGCCATGAGTTTTTCAGGACAAATCTCTCTTAGTCCTCTTCAGTTTCCACAACCCAAAGAATCAATGGAAACCTCGCAGATTGGGCAGAGTCTACAACCACAGTGGTCACTTAGACTGAGGGATGGAATGTCCTAAAACATGCTTTATCTGTCTGACCCAACAGGGCTAACAATTTTTTCCAATTGCCCTGCTTCAGTTACCATGGCTGGGCAACAAATCACTCTAAAATTTAGTGGTTTGAAACAGTGTAATCATTTATTATCTCTCATAATTTCGGAGGTCAAGAATCTAAGAGAAGCCAATATAGGCCTTCTGACTTGAGTTCTCCAATGAGGTTGTAATCGGACTGTGGCCAGGATGGGTATCATGCCGGATCATGCTTCTTCACTGTCGTGTTTTCATACCTAGATGAAAAGGCTACAGGTTAGCAAAGCTGAGCTCCTTGGGCATTTCTATTTCTATGGGTGTCTCTTCTCATTTTCTCTATAGCATAGGGACTTGAGTGTAGCTGAATTTTTTTTTTCACATGTTGACTTGCTGCTCTGAAAGTACATGTCCCAAAAGAGATAGAGCCAAGCAGGGAAGAGAGTGTCATTTCTGGTAAGCATTATTGGCTGAGGCAGTAACAATGGTCTACCCAGGTTTGAGGGGAGGGAAGGGAAGAAGTTTATCCAAGTCATATTATAAGAAGACTAGGTCAAAAGTTCCCAACACAAAGAAATGATAAATTTTTATGAAGAAGGAAGTGCTGATTAACCTGATTTGATTATTGCACATTGTATACATGAATTACCACACTGTGCCCATGAATATCTACAATTAAATGTCAATCAAAACACTTAAATTTTTTTTAAAAAGCACCTATTTGGAATTTTACAGGAAATCAACTTGTGTTTTGTTTTGTTATTATTCACTGTTATCCTAACTAATGTAGCCCATGATTAATTGTATCCTACTTCATGAAGATTCTATCAATTAACTAAGAACACTATCAGATACTAAATACAAATGTAAGTGAATGATTTTACACTTGAAGAATTCACTGGTAGGGAGAATAGTCATGCAATTATAATAAAAATAATACTTTTTGAGAACTATGTGTAACATACTAGGATATCTGCTTTATCTGTATTATTTCATTTGATCCTCATTTAAAAAATACTATTGTAGGTCAAAACCTTCTTTAAAGGCAACATAGTCATCTGTGTATATTAATAAAAGCATGTGGAAGAAATGGTATTATGAGTAGATTACCTATGATTTGTGAAAGGAAGGAACCATAATCTAAAACCAAATTTACAAACTCAGTATTTACTACATGCCTTATTTCTTCAAAAGTTAAAATAAAGATGAGAAAGGGGAAAATGTAAATTGATAATTTTCTTTATGGCATCAATGAGTGTTATAAAAGAACTAGTAAAATAATTAGAACAAATATAATCACACCTTTGTGTGCATGTATACTTCTACCACCCTGAAACCCATCAAGATGTATGATTACAATGCACCAATAAAAAAATAAAGTAAAGAAATTGTAAAAACAAATATATTCACAACAAACTACAAAAAGTCTTTAGAAAGGTACAATTATTATTTCATTTCAACTAATAAAGAAAAACTAAGCCTCAAAACTGTTAAAAAATTTGCTGAAAAGTCAGTCAATTAAGTGTGGAAAACAGGTTTTAATTCCAGACAACCAAATGTGTAGTCTCATGCTGACATAATACTAAAATTCAGTATGATGAATAGTAGAGTAAGAATACAAAGGACTAGCTAGCTTTACTGGGGCAGAGTTGTCCAAAAACCTTCCTTGAAAGAGGTGATGTTTTAGCTGATTCTGAAAGGATGAAGAATTACAGAATCATAAAGGCCTCATGTGTTATGCTAAGGAGTTTATATCTTCCTGAAAGTTTGTATCTCTTGTTTAAAGAGCTAAGGGGAAGAATGATGAAGCCAACCTCGCACTCTCCACAGGTTTCCCCAATAATATTTTTTTTACCAGAAACTATCCAGACCTGTCCTATGGTGCCAAAAACTCATTTCTTAGAGCACTGAAGGAATTCAGTTCCTCCTCATAGACTTTTCTGGAAGGAACCTACTTGTTCTGAACTCTCTGTCCCTTTTTGTTGTTGTTTTCTTGTGCTGTTGGATCTCTGAGAAAACATTCCAGCATGTCACCATGTCAATAGCCAAATCGGGCTGATGATGGGAACAGCATGCTGTAGTAGTAGTCAAAAAACAGGGTTGTAAAGCCTGCTTCAAAGGCTTCATGCTGCTCTTGGCTGTCGTCGGGGAGAAGGCCTGAAGCTGTCAGGCATGTGAAATACAAAAGTGTAACGTGCTTCAAGTAGGTCAGTGATTGGGTAGTACAGTCAGACTGGGAATAAGCAGCACCTAGCAGAGTGACCAGCACATAGTAGGCACTTGATAAATATAAATGGAATGAGTTGAGATCCAGAGAGCCAGGCAGGGTGATACACGCCTGTAATCCCAGTGCTTGGGAGGCTGAGACAGGAGAATCTCAGGTTTGAGGATAGCCTCAGCAATGTAGCAAGACTTCCAGGAACTTAAACCCTGTTTCAAAACAAAAACAAAAACAAAAAAAATTAAAAAGGGCTAGAGGTTTAGCTTAGAGAGAGAACACTGCCAGGTTCAATCCTTAGTACCACAAAGGAAAAAGAAAGATCCAGAAAGATTTCTTCCTCTCACCTGTACTAATAGATAGTGGTTGCTCAGCACATTCTCCTTAGTTGTGTGTTATAGGATGAAGAGGGGAGTTGGACAAGTGGGTAAGAACAAGAAAGAACAATTTTTAATAACCAACTTATCCAGGGTTTAGACTTCACCAAACATGAAACTGGAAATAAAACCTAACTGGTCTCTGTTGAGGCCAAAGGTTAACAATTTTGCCTTGTAGAAGGAATGGTAGCACTCATAGTTGACCACAGTGGTAAAGATGACATGAGTAGTTGAGTATAGAACATGGTACTAATAAAACCAGTGTTTGGAGTTAAGTCACTGTATACGCCATATGATTCTTCTGTGACTTGCATGTTGTAGGTATTCAATAAATGCATGCTTATTAAAATAATATAGGAGAGAAGACTATGTCATATTCAAATGAGACTACAAATTTAATATGCTCTACCATCTGGTCATATGGTTCCTCTAGGGCAGACAGGAGCAAGGGTAAAGGTTAAGGCACTGTGTCGTAATGTTAGGTGGTTCAGGGGTGTCCAGACGTTGGCCTTGCTACTTACCTGTGGTGTGATACTAAGCAATTGCAATTTGCCTGTCCTTTTTGTACTCTATTTATTCTGTAAAATGTAAGACGATTAAATTAGGTAATATTAATAAATCACATATTTGATAAATGTCAGTCAGTTATGGGAAACTAAGTTTGAGGACATCAAGCCCAAGGAGAAGGCTGGTCATTTACAAGGACTCACTAACTAGACCCATGCATTATTCACGGCCTGGCCTGCACCCACTGGGATGGGTTAGTTCTGGTGTACACTCTTTCATATTTTTGACTCTCGCTTCTGCCTTAGGAAATCATTACATCACATAGTCCAAGAGTAAATCGATACGTCTCCATTTCAACCTCAGGTCATAACGGGAAATGTTGAGTTACATCCAGAATGTTCTAAGGAGAAAGTAGGTAATGTTTTTCAGGTATTTTGGATCTCTAGCGTCCCTGAATAAAAGGTTTTGTACAGATCGAGTGGTTAATCATGATTGATCTGGGCAGTTCACTTTCAAGAACACTGAAGTCCAGATGAGGCTAGATCTGGTAGCAGCTCTGCCTTGTTAACTCTTGGAGAATTAACGCTCACAGGAAGGGCATGGGTTCAGATAAAAAGAAGCGTGTAAACAGGAGTGGCTTGTTGAAATGAACTAAGCATGGAAGCGCCAAGGCAAAACTCCTAGAGCTGGACTTGGGTGTGGCCCGCAGACAGCTCTGCCTAGGAGCAGGCCAGCAGCCTCTTATGTAACAGAGAGCCCGTTTAACTCCAGCGGGAAGCTCTGAGTCTAGAGGACACCCGGCCTCCAGGCGACTGCCAGGTAGCAGCCTGACTGCCTGCTTTCTTCCTTCTTCCCAGGAAAGAGACCCAGGGCAGATTTTTCCCCTCACACCCTGAATTCATTAGATTTATTTTCTCCCAACCATGCTATGCAGGATGAATCGCCCTCATTCATAAGTTGACTCCAGACCAAGAGAGTCAGCAGGATCCAGCTATTGCACCTAATAAAATGTGTGCAGTGGAAATCGTGGGAGAAAAATTGGATGAAAAAGCCTAAATAATAAGAATCCTCAGGAACCTACAATGGAATTCTAACACTTTTATAGGTCATGGGGTAGAAAGATGCTCTGGGCTTAGTATTAAAAAAAAAAATACTGTCCTCACCCTTGGACTTTAGTTCATCCATCCCTGGGTTCTGATGATTCTCCAGGGATTTCTCCTCTCCAGTCAAACCCCTTGCTCTTTAAAGAAAGTGGATTGAGCTTAAAGGCAGCTGGGAGGCCAGAGCTTGAGATTCTGATTGGTTCCAGCCAGAAGCCCCACTCCCTTCCCCTCCGAGCCACCTCCTCCCAGTACTGCTCACTAGCAGGGCTCATAATTACCCGCTGTCATGATGCTATTGCTTTTGGCAATAAACACTTAGCACATTGCTACTAGTTTTTGCCAAGACAGCATGCCCCACTCAGATTTATGATCTAAAAGATGCGAGGCTAACTTTCGCACCATAGTTCATCCCATAAAAGAAAGAGATTTTATAAAACGCCTTGTCTCTCACCATGTCTACCTCCCCTCATTTCCCCATATCCAGGACTAGCTGCAGACTGTGCATGTGGGAATGGAAATGGGGAGGCGTTCATGAGTAAGACCGCAGAGGCTTAATGGGATATGAGTTTGAAATATGACTTCATGTCTTTCTCCTTTTCAGAGTATACTTTCTTTTTTAGAAAGAGAGAGAAACAGAGAGGGGGAGGGAGGGAAAAGAGAAAGAGAGAGAGAGAGAGGAAGGGAGAGAGAGAGAGAGGGAGAGAGAGAGAGAGAGGGAGACAGAGAGCACGCAAAGCAGGACATGGTGCTGCACACCTGTAATCCAGTACTTGAGAGGCTGACATAGAAGGATTGCAGGTTCAAGGCCAGTGTCAGCAACTTAGTGAGAACTCAGCAATCCAGTGAGACTCTGTTTCTAAGCAAAAAATAAAATAGGGCTGGGGGTATATCTTGGAGGTAGAATGCCCCTGGATTCAATCCCCAGTACCACAAAAGTAAAAAAAAGGGGGGGAAAGAAAGAACGTCTCCACCATCCACTCTTCCTGTCTTTTAGCACTTCTCCCAAGTATCCATCATACTTATCCAGGTCAACAGGCATGGAGTACAATAGCATTTAGAAACAGATGTACCTGGGTTCAAATTCATTAAACTTTGCATCTCAAATCTTCCTATTATTAAATAAACATGGTAACACTTTTGCAACTGACATAATTATTAAATATCAACCTATGCTAAAGTGTCTGATACAGAATTGTCACTTTATAAAAATTGGCTTCTCTTTCCTTTCCTCCTATTCTTGTGTCTAGTGTTCTCCCTGTAAGCTTGTATGTCACACCTCAGGCCATCTTCTCTCCTCCTGAGCTATCCAAAGATGCTGTCGGCACTAAACCTTCTGACCTCTAATTTGCCTGTTTCCTCTTTCAGTCCGTCAGAACATTACTCTGCCTTCTTTTGTTTTGATAATCTGACCATAGCTAGAGAAAATCAGACAGAAGTATTTGATGGATATATTGCTCACTTTTTGTTAGAATTTTATTGATGCAATGTAATTATACATCGTAGTGAGTTTCAAGGTGATATACTCATATATGCAAACAATATTTTTTGGTGTGTTTCCCTCTTCATTCTTTTAAGTAACATCCTCGTGTGTGTGTGTGTGTGTGTGTGTGTGTGTGTGTGTGTGTGTTACCAGGGATTGAACTCAGTGGCATTCTGCCTCTGAGCTACACACCCAGCCCTATTTTATTTTATTTTTTGAAACAGGATCTCACCAAGTTGCTGAAGGCCCCACTAATGTTGCAGAGGCTAGTTTCGAACCTGCAATCCTCCTGTCTCAACCTCCCAAGTACTGGGATTACAGATGTGTGTCACCATGCCCAGCTAACAACTTCATTTCAATACAAATAGAGTCAATGCTTTTAAACCAAAGTTCTGAGGCTCTTGAGCAAACTAGGTTGGCAAACATTTATTCTATACCTAGTAATGTATAGCACTGAAGTGGACTTAGGGAATGGCAAGGATGCAAAGATGAAAAAAGATGGATTTTGTCCTTACATAATTTGTAGTCTAATGTGGAAGACAGGGACTTAGAAGTAATTAACAGATTGAATTCCAGTGAGTGCTAAAATAGAAGTTGAACCAAAAGTCATGGGAGAATGTGGGAGAAGGAGATGAATTCCAGCTGGAGACACATAAGAGCTTTTCTTCCTGGAGTCATATTTGAACTACATTTTTAAGGATAGAGTTTGGGTTGGGGATGGCATGAGTAATTTGAGTGAAGACCCAGCAGTAAAGAATGCATAATGCTTTGGGAGAACAGCAAGTAGATTATGGTAGTCACACTGTAAATGATACTATAGTGGAAAATAAAATTATAAATGAAGTTGGATTAAAACTAGTTGAGTGCCGGGCGTGGTGGCGCACGCTTGTAATCCCAGTACTTTGGGAGGCAGAGACCGGAGGATCCGGGTTCGCGGCCAGCCTCAGCTACCTCTCTCTCTCTCTCTCTCTCCCTGTCTCTCTCTCTCTTTGTCTCTCTCTACTTAGTGAGGCCCTCCGCAACTTCGTGAGACCCGGTTTCAAAATAAAGTATAAAAAATAGGGCCAGGGGCATAGCGCAAAGGTAGAACGCCCCTACATTCAACCCCCGGTACCTCAAAAAAAAAAAAAAAACAACTAGTTGAGCACTTTTCTTGGCAACATAAGAAATCTGAACTTTTTACTCGTATTAGAAATCCACTGTAGATCCTAATGCAGGAGTGGTCATGATTGTTTGTGTATGCTTGAGAGACCATTCTGGCAGCAAATTTCTATTGGAACTGCAGGGAAGCTGGTAGCAAGGTAAATAATAGAAAGTACCTACTGTGATTCAGGTCTATGGTAACAAGGCAATAGTTGTCAGAGGATAAGGAAGCAGCAGAAGGCAGGGATGCTCAGGAGGCAGAGACAACAGGGCTTGACTTTTTCAGAAAGTGTGGAAAGTGCCGGAAAAGGGAACGTTGAAGATTGATCTAAGGGTGTTGTTGTTGTTGTTGTTGTTTCCCCTGGAAGACTGAAAGCATAGCAATGTCATCGGTGAAATGGGCAAGTTACGAGTTTGGTTTGGGGTTATCAATAGAACGAATGGTGTGCAGTCAAACCTTTCCTGATCTTGGACAGCTTTCACCCCTCTGCCTCACAGTTTCCTCACCTATAAGACAGGCATCATAATTCACATTGTGATTATCTCACTGGGTTGCTGAGAAAACAGGGCAGGGTCATGAGTGTGGCAGTATCATCTAAAGAGTCAGATCCATTCACCAGGTGAGGGATCCGTGGACCATCCACAGCCTCTACTCTTCCCATAGAGACAACTCCCTGAATGTCAGCGTGGGGTTCTCCGCACACAGAGCAACACTCTGACCTGTAAGGAGACTGAAAGTTTAGAAAAGAAATCTCAAGGAAGTGGTTTCTAAATATCACATTTTTTACATCTGATTTCCAGGCTCTGGGTTTTCACTGCCAAAGCATTCTGGATTGAATCAACTCCAATGAGAGTTTTGACCAGAAAGGTTTTCAAAATGAAGAAGGAGAACAAAAGCCATTGTTTTGGAAGCCTGAAAGGTCTCCATTTCCTGCGGCTGGCTCACATGTGAATACATCAGCCACCATGGGATGGCTGAGTGTATGAATGAGGCCAGGCACCAGAAGGGGCCTGGAACACGGAAGTCAATTAAGTTCAGCAACACAAATGCAATGAAACTTTCTTTATTATCAAACTGTAGAGGAGTTTGATATGTCTTTGCTATATCTACATAACTGTTACCTGAATGTGCCTTCTTTTTTTGTGTGTGATACTGGGGATTGAACTCAGGGGCGTTTTACCTCCATGCTACACTTCTAGCCTTTTAAAATTATTATTTTTTTTTTAATTTTGGGACAGGGTCTTGCTAAGTTGCCAAGTACCTTGCCAGGTTGCTAAGGCTGGCCTCCAACTTGTGATCTTCTTGTCTCAGCCTCCCAAATACTGAGATTCAGGCATGTACCACCACGCATAGCTTGAATGTGCCTTCTTAGAGTTGGCAAAGGTCTACTGTGATTATAACTTCTCACTGAGTTTCTGGAATCCTGACACTGGTAAGAGGACCAGGGAGACACCCTTCTGAGAAGCTGTCATCATAGCACCTGACTCTGCTGGAACTGTAAGCAGGTGATGGAGAGAGATCCACATGATGAGATGCTACTCCATAGACGTGTGGTGAGGACGTGGAGACTTTAGTCTTAAGTCCAATCACAATATTAAATACATGGTATTTTCTTCACACAAATATGTATTATGTATGTATTCAGTCCATTTATTGGTTAATTTATATCCACCTTTTGCCCTAGAAGGAATTAAGGCAGCTTTATAATTAGTAGGAAAGGACAAAAGCAACAGAAGAGGAAATGAGAACAAAGGAAAAGTAAGAGAGAAAAAACAATAGACCTGGCGATGGAACAAGGTAAAAGAACACACCTACATTCAGGCTAGATTTGCCAACTAATTCTGTTTTTTGTAGCCAAAGGAAACATCAAAATGTGCCCAATGTTCATGGATATTCAGAAGGCACACAGCTACTTCTGGTGGGAAGACATAACCCAGGTTTTGGCTGTGGATCAGCACAGACGCAACACCTGGAGCACAGTGTATGACATCTTCAACACCCTCACTCTGTGTATCACAGAAACATTCACCTGATGGTCTTTATTATAGTGTCACTCATTTTGAATGAGGGCCAGTGTCCTAACAGAGAGATATCACAATTCAGTGTATATAAAGATCATTCTTGAGAAAATTGACAAAATTGGAATTCAGACTATAGAGAAAAAGTTCTTCACCAAAGGGGAATTTACCAAAGTGGATAATTGTTTTGTGATTACATGAGCTAATTTTTTTTCTTTTCGTACTGGAAATGGGATGCAGGAGTATTCTACCTCTGAGCTATACCTCAAACCATTCTTATTAAAAAAAAAAACAGGGTCTCCCTAAGTTTGTTAGGTCCTCACTGGGTTGCTGAGGCTGGCTTGCAATCCTTCTGTCTTAGCCTCCCAAGTACCGGGATTACAGGCATGCTCCACCACACAGCAGGCTGAGAGAATATTTTTTATCCTTATGAAATATGCACTGAAGTATTCAGAAGTAAAGAGACATGATGTATGTTACCTAGGACAATATAGTTCAAGGGAAAAAGAGAAAGGGGGAGAGAGAGTGCGCACGCAAATGGGATAAAATGTTAAAAACAGGTGAATTTGATTAAAAAGCATTTTTATGTTGAATATCCTACTCTTATCTTACCATGTTCCTATTAGTTTGAAATTATTTCCAACTAAAATGTTTGTAAAAGGAAGAATTTTTGTTAGAAAAGAAACACAAAGCTTATGTGTAAAAACCAATAGTACATTTCAGGAAATTACAGAAGTAAAAAGCACCATTTTGATTTGCAAGTAAAAATTATTATTTTTCTGTCCTTATCCTGTTTGCTTAATTTATTTGAGACTATACTATTTACATACAAATATATAGTAGCTACAAAAATTCACAATCATTGTAATGACCTTAGTTTTTAAAATATTATTTTTATTGTTGATTTTTGTTAAGAATGGATACATTTATGCATAATTGCATAAATTTTAGAAATAAAAAAACAAAATATTAAAACCACATAGTTTTATCACCTAAATACTTTGTATGGTTATATATTTGCAAAAATGGAATTCTTGCATAATACAGGTTTAAAAATTGCCTTCTGTAAACTTGATATAGTTTTCTATAAATTTAACCATTTAGTAGCTAGTTGTGATTCTTAACTATCATAATCTGTTACTGTTTTATTTTCTCCTGTGTAAATTGTTAGTTGAGCTCTTATACATGGAGATGGAAACTTAGAAGATGATGTATCTATGTGTCAAATTTTAGGAACTCTATACAATATGATTCAGGAAGAAAAATTCCTGCTAAATTATTCAAATCAGGAAAGCAAACTACAATTGACCAAAATTAACCTTTATGCTTCTGTTTCAACAGAGCAATTGATGGGTAATGGAAAATGAATGGCAATGCTGCAGCAAATAAAGGGAATTCGTGTGTGTGTGTGTGTGTGTGTGTGTGTGTGTGTGTGTGTGTGTGAAAACTTTTTCAATGAATAGGAACTCCAACTTTCAGTTCACTTTCTGGTTTGATTTTTAGTTGAATTTAAATTAGAGGTATATGATAAACAGGAAACAAAATGTAGAGAAGCATAAATGTAGAGAAATCCTGAAAGTTTAATGAATTTGTTCTACCATACCCTGGTAAAACTTTCATGTGCATATATTAGGGAAAGCAAGAAAGATTTACAGTAGTCTATAATTTCTATCAGAGACCTTGGGAATTTTATCCATGGATGGTTAGAAAAAGAAAATAGGAAGACCCCTTTTCAGATAGGGAATAATTGTTAAATTCTCATATTAGCCAGACTTCTTCAAAGCTAATGAGGCATTTACTACTCCAGTCATTTAAGGTAAAATGGGCTGTTTGCTTTATGAGGAAGCCAAGTTGGAAGAAAGCGAGTTGTGGGAATGTTTCTGCCACACAATTTTATGCAATTTGGAAATAAAATATATTCAGGAAGATTCTGGCCAGAGGCAGAATTATGTGACTTTATGTTGGAGATAATTTAACTAATTAAGTCAATTTTTCTTGCTTTGAAAGTCCTTAAGATGGTTTTAATGTTTACAAAATTCATAATTCACTTTTCTATTCAGAGACTATCCCCCCAAATCATCAGACTTCATTGCTGATTTTTTTAAAAAACTGGAAAAGGGCTAGTAAAATGCAATGTTTAGAAAGATGTGTGTGGGAGGGGGGGTACTGGGGATTGAACCCAGGGGCATTCTACCTCCAAGCTACACCCCCAGCCCTATTTTTATTTTTATTTTGAAACAGCGTCTCCATAGGTTGATGAGAGTCTCACTACTTGCTGAGACTGTCCTTGAACCTATAATCCTCCTGTCTCAGCCTCCCAAGTACTGGGATTACAGGTGTGTGCCACCATGCCCAGATTGAAAGATTTATATTGCCTTGTTGTCTCCATTTACCTACAATCACATTTTTTATCAAATTCCATTTCCCCAAAGATCACAAGGACTACAATTAGCTTATTAATATTTTATATTTATATTGGGGACCTCATGATCCTAAGGGGAAAAAAGAGAGTAGAAAACATAAGAAACTACATATCTGATAAAATTTAGCTGAGTGAGTCTTCTCAGAAAATAATATGCCTTAATTCAGCTGAAGTCCTTAAGGAGTGTGTGTGTGTGTGTGTGTGTGTGTGTGTATGGAGATTGAACCCAGGGGTGTTCTACCTCTGAGCTATGCCCCCAGCCCTATTTTATTTTTCATTTTGAAACAGGGTCTCACTAAGTTGCGAATGGCCTCACTAAGTTACTGAGGCTGGCCGTGAACCCATGATCCTCCTGTCTCTGCCTCCCAAGTACTAGGATTACAAGTGTGCACCACCATGCCCACTCTTGAGGAACTTCTGTTCTCTAAGGCTATAAAGAAAGATCATTTTGAGCTCAGAATCCTTTTTATGAACTGAGTAGATAATCATCAACTTCATTCATGTAAAAGACAAGACCCAAATAAAGTCTTTAGTTTTGAAGTTCTGTTAGTGAATTTTGGGAATCTGAAACCCTACAAGGAGATTATATTCTCTCACTTTGATTTCATGGTTGAAGAATACAAGTTGCAGAAAGCTGTGTAACGCAGGCCAAAGTCAATGAGAGAGGGTGTGTCGACTAGGTTTAAAACCCAAGTCTTTGGCTGTCCTGTCAAGCAAACCTTTTGCTCCATCCCCGTTGTTAAATTGAGAATTTTTAGTAGGATACCAAATAACCACAGACATTTAGGAGATTTTTACATAAGACATGTTACAGATGTTTGGAATTTAGCCTTCAAAATATTTTTCAGTAGTTCTTAGACTGAAAACATTCTGGTTGGCCTGGAAAATATGTATTAGTCTTCAATGTGATTATTCTCTGGACTCCTTTTTTTAACTGGATTTACTGTACTATCCAGTTTAATTTGGTATTATGGAGCCTTTGAAACAGTTGATTTAGAAACAAGTTTTTTATCAATTACTGGGTTATAGTATGTAGATAGTTATCTGATGGTTTCCTTTTATAATCCAAAGATACTGGCATGAAAAAAATGAAGACATCTATAAAGGTAATTAAAATAAAAACATTTACATATTTATCTCAATATTCAGTGTTTTAGGTGAAGGACACTATTATTCTCTGATACTATAAAAGTAATCAATTATCCACTTCACATATAAACACAATAGAAAGTTTGATAATTAATGTATTTCAAAGAGGGGTGATATGATAGATTCATTTTATCTTAATTTTTATTATTTTATAAATAATACTTAATAGTGCTAGAGGGCATAACAAAGAAGGTAAGAAAGGAGGGAGAGAGGAAGGAAGGGGAAAATGTTACCTATGGTACTTACCTTGAACCATTTAACTGGCTTCAATTTTCACATCCTATTCTCTACATAAATATTTTCATAGTTGTGAGCATGAATAGATACTATTTTGATTTTATATCAAACTTTAAACACTTCATCATAGACACAGGTATTGTTTTAGGTATGGTAGCAATTTGCATGACCACTGTTTTAATCTCTTTAATCTTTAATATTCCTCAAATTGAGGAAACGTGCACCACATAAACCACTCTTACCATTGGGAATTTCATTGTTTTCCAAGTTATGCTAATGTAAATAATACTACAATAAATATTTTTGAACAGGTATCCTTCATTCTAATATAGATCATAAATTTCCAGGAGACCAGAAGAAGATATCTCCCCCGCAAGAAAAACATGATTCGCAAAATATAAAGTTTTCTTACTTCTAATACATAGATCAAATTGCTTTACAAAGATGTTATACCAACTGAAAATAAGATAGAACACACTTAAAATCCTCCAAAAGTGACATAGATTATAATTTGAGGCAGGTTTTATTATAGGGATGGTATTATAGTTATGACTACATGACTACACTGATTATTTTCTACTTTCCATGGGTACATGAAATTAGGAAAAAAGTAGGTCATAGCTTTCAGATTTTATTATTCCCAAGTTTTTTTCATGGTGAATATGGGTATGGTGCAGGAAATAGGACAAAAAAGGAAGAAACTTTACTGTACATTCAGGTTTAGGAATTATGTTTTTCACAAAATTTAGTATGAACAATAGAGACTATGGGTCCAACTTGGCTCAAGAGGCTGGTCTGATGTGCCCAGGGTTGGCTCATAGGAGCAGTTCCACCAAAATCAGAAATTTGTCTGTTGCTTTTCATGAATTCAGCAAACTAGAGAATTAAGGCAAGTTAGGTGGAAAAAATAAGTTGTTCTTATCTAAATATATTAGGTGATCTCTTATTCTCGGTATAAAATATCCAAATGTTTTTTTTCTACCCTTTGATATTACAACACTAAGTGTTCATAAAATCATCCTCTTTCAAAACTGCATTCAAAAAAAAAATGTTTTGGTCTCCGTTCCACTAACCGTAGTCATATAATTAAAGAATCAAGAGTGAGATTATGAGATCATGTGTCTACAATGTAACTTAACCATGGAAAATTTGAAAATATTATACTGATATGTATGAACTTTTGGACTTATTCAAATGAGGTTATGGTGTTGAAAGAAAGAAATTGTGTATGAGAATATATAATAAGTTTCATTGGATTTGTCATTTTCAGTTGCAATAAATAACAAAAGTTTGTAAAAATGGCATTTCAGACATATCAGTAAGTAAATTTAGTCTAATAATGAAATAAAAATTAATTTCAGAATCACTAATTTCAAAAGAAATCGATTAAGAAACTAAAGATTTTTCTAATTATGTTAACAAATTTAATCAGGCTAGAAAAAAATGAAATAGCCATCTCATTTCACTTTCCCAAGTTCTAGTAGAAAGCACAAGTTTCCTAAGTCCTTGAGAAATACCAAATAATTTGAAAAAAATCTTGACTACAAATACAAGAAAAAAGATATTTTAGAAATTTATTGGAGCTATACTTAACCTAAATATGCAAAAAATACAAATCCATCTTTGATATTTAATAAAGTGTGTCCAGTGGCCAAATTGGAGAACAATCTCTGTTCAGAATACTATTTTAAAAACAGTAAATGCAAAGAAGAACTAAAGAAAAATTGGGGAAATTATCAGGCTACTTCTCATGATATACTAATTTGTACTTTCTTGATTCTTTTAATCTATTTATTTCCCAAATATGAACTGCATTATTTGATTTCTGATTTAGTCTGCATCTTTTCTGTCCCCCAACTTAACTCATCCAAAGGCAATTTTATATTTGAGTATCTCCCTATTTGTAATTTTATTATTAATAAAAATATAATAATAATTTTGTTATTATAAGAATAAAGTAACTAAAGTCTCAGAATAATTAAGGCATTTTTGCTTTGCACTCTAATGTGCTGGGATGGTTAGTCTGGATTGTTAACTTGACTAGATTATGAAACACCTAAGATTATGTGACTTCCGGTGTGTTGATGAGATGATTAACATATGTAAAGGCAGGTTGAAGGGGAAATCCTGCCTTGAATGTGGGCAGCACTGTTCTGATAGGTGCAGGACCTGGATAAAAAGGAGAAAACTGCATGACACATGTGTAGTTCTTTCTGGGAAAAGTGCATCTGCTCTCCCCTGGGATATTGGTCTTCAGCTCTTGGAAATGGACTTTCACCATCATTTCCCTGGAGTCTCTGGCCTTTCCATCTTGGATGGGGGCTGCATTATCAGTGGATCCTATTCTGAGACTCCAGCTCCTGGACTACTTGACCAGTAACTTGTTCCTCCAGCTCTCCGCGTGCAGGCAGTCACTTGGGACTACACTGCTTTGTACTGTAAACTGATTTGATAAATCCCCTTTTACCATGTATACATCCTGTGAGTTCTGTTACTCTAGCGAACCCAGACTAATACATATGCATTTTCTAATACAACTCTCACAACAATCCTATGAAAGATATGATTCTTATGTTACTGATTAGGAAAGTGGCACTCAGAGAAATTGAGTATTGTTCAGTGTCACAGAAACAGTATCTGGTGGGTCTGAAGTTGGAACTCAGGTGTCTGCTACTGCAGACCCACCCATCTGATTGAGTGTATGGCATTGCCTCTGATTGTGACCTGGGCAGTAGTGATATCTTCAGTAAACCAGTGGGATGGTTCCTCACTGAATAATGACCTTGTGTCCAAGGGTAGAGTCTTTAATATGTTAGACAATAAAGACTTGGGGGATTTTAACATCATGAAAACATATGTTAGTTTATTCCTGGAGTGGTCAATTTAATGAAAAAATTTTAAGCAGATATTGCTTATGGACAAAATCTAAGAAAGTGATTGTTATACCTTTGAGAGGGCCTTGAAATCCCTGGCCAAAGAAAGAAATTCATTCTTTAGGGCTTTCGGTCCACTTCTTAGAGCTATACTGCAGAAAGAGACTAGGTATTCAGGACACAGAGCAGAACAGATGCGGAATAGGTTCATCTTGGCTCCCAAACCAGAGAAATGAGCCAGTGGGCTACTCCAGCTGGATCATGTGGGTGGTCTCCAAAGGTGGAACTAAACAGAGCAGCTCCTGGTCCAATCTGGAGGTCCCACATGTGCAAGGGAAGTCAGTGTTTGGAGTAGTCACAGTAAATACTGCACTTCTGTGTTCTCTTTCTTTTACTCTAGAGGATTTCTTTTTGTGTGCGTGTGGGTGTGTGGGAGTGTGTGTTTGTACACGCGTGTGTGTACGTAATTGGGAATTGAATCCAGGAGCATTATACCTACTCCAGAAGATTTCAAAGGGCCTGGTTTCTCATTAAAATGGTACATATAAAATGAACGCTAGACATAATTAAAATATTGCTACCCTCCAATGCTGAAAAAGAAGGTTTCTCTTCCCAACTCAATTTCTGAAATTAACATATACTGAGTGCCTGCTATGTCCTAGCCACTGTTATTACTGACTTATTTTCTCACGTAATACATCTCTGAACCTCTGAAGTAGATTTAGTAAATATAGTTTCCCCACATTACAGGAGAGGAAACTGTGACTCAAGGATAATACAGCTTGAAAGTGAGCAAGTTAAAACTGCTACGTGGCTGATCCTGAATCTTAATGCAGTATTCTGACTTCCTCTCACAAACAAGTATTACCTTCTTCAGCACAGAAGGACAAAGCAGTAACCCATTCCCACTACACTCAGTCTAGTAACTGAGCATCCATGGGGCTTTCCATTGGTCTTTTTAGGTCCCTTACTTTTTCTCCCTTTCTGGGGGTGGGTACAGCATCTTTGCAGTGGTTTTCCTTGCTAGTTATGACAACATTCTCAGGAAACCACAATTAAAAACACAAGTAAAGACACCAGTAATGTGTTGAGGCATCTTTTTTTTTTTTTTTTTTTTTTGCGGTACCGGGGATTGAACCCAGGGGCGTTCTACCTCCGCGCCACACCCCCGGCCCTATTTTTTTATCCTTTTTATTTTGAAACCGGGTCTCACGAAGTTGCGGAGGGCCTCACTAAGTAGAGAGAGAGAGAGAGAGAGAGAGAGACAGGGAGAGAAAGAGAGACGGAGAGAGAGAGAGCTGAGGCTGGCCGCGAACTCGGATCCTCCGGTCTCCGCCTCCCAAAGTACTGGGATTACAAGTGTGCGCCACCACGCCCGGCCTTTGAGGCATCTTTTAACCCAGCCTAACAGTAAAGATTTTCCTGTAACATACTAAAAGAGAAATTCATGTTCTCCTGAAACTGTTCATCTAATACATGTTCATTTAATATATATTATCTATTATCTAATATATATATATTAATAATATATATAACTAATAGATGATTATTTTGGTCTCATTCAATGATTTTGTAAAAATATTTAAACTATTACAGATTGCATTTTGAATAGAAAAAAACTTGTAATTGAATATGCATTGGGAATTAAGTGAAACACATTATTGTTTTATGAAGACAAGCCAAGAATTACATCATGTTGCCTCTTTCTACATATGAATGCAATTTTATGTGAAACTATTTGGAGACTATGGCCCATCTGTTTCTGAAGGTTTTCTACCAAGTTGCTAGAGAAAGACTGCAGAAAACAGAATCATTTTTATGCAGACATTGATAAATTTACAAGCTTTATAATCCTTGTCTGACAATTTATAGCTATTCTTTTATGTTTTATGAAAAAGTGATGCTTGCATGATCATCATAGGAAATACTTCAGCAGAAATCACTCATTAAACTAGTTCTATAAATCATCTATTATTTTCTTCCAGTTCACTTACAAGGGGCATGCAATTATATACTAATGTAACATTTCAAAATTACTTTCACTTTCATCTTCCTAGCTCCTTTTTCTATAGAATTCAGAGGATGGTGGTACTTTTTCTTACTCTCTCTGTTTAAAAGTTGAGGAAATAGAGGCAAACGGAAGTTAAGTAACTTGCCTGATGTCACGTAGTTGCTTGGTGACAGAGAAATGATGAATGCCCATGTGTTTTTTATTCCTAGCCTTTATATCATTTCCCAAAAGTAGTTATCTGGAATACTGATGTCCTGATAAATGAAAACAGATATTTTTTAAAAAGTGTCCCACATCACTGCGTAATTCTATTTCACCATTGCCTTTAGACTTTTGTAACAGTCATAAGATATTAAAAGGTCACTCAAGTCCTATAATTTTTTTTGTACTGGGAATTGAACCCAGAGGTCTCTTACCTCTGGGCTATACCCCCAACCCTATTTTATTTTTTATTTTGAAACAGGGCCTCGCTAAGTTGCTCAAACTTGTGATCCTCCTGTCTCAGCCTCCCAAATACTGGGATTACAGGCGTGCTCCACCACACCTGGCAAAGTCCTATAATTTTAAAAGTAAGTTAAGCCCATAATTTCCTCAACTTATTTATTCATAAACATATTGTAATCCCACCACTATTCCACAGTGCACATTTTAGAAAAGGCCGCATGACAACACACATGTAAGCATTACTTCATCTCAGGACTACAACACACATGTAAGCATTACTTCATCTCAGGACTACAACACACATGTAAGCATTACTTCATCTCAAGGACTAAGGATATTCAAGTACAACAACTATGCCCTATATACTTTATCCCTCACAAAATTTAGAACATGCTAGAGCTCAAAGTAAGGGCTTAATAAGCATTTATTAATTCAGTGATGAAATCTATGATGTGGCTATTTATAAGGAGAGGCTTAAACATATGGATGCTTTTATGGAAAACAGAAACCAGTTCTTTGGAACCAAAAGGGGAGGGGGACCTATAAAAAAAGTTCTCTACAAGCTGGAGAAATACATATCAAATTCATTTAAAATAGGTATAAACATGTAATGGTTTGGATTTGAAATGTCCCCCTAAGCCTCATAGAAACAAGGTAGCAATGTTGGAAGAAGAGTTTGGTTGCTAAGGAGGGGTTCCTGGGGGTATATATTGGCTCCTCCTCCCCCCTGCATGCACATGCTCTCTCTCTCTCTCTCCCTGTCTCTCTCTCTTGCTTCCAGTCTCCATGATGTTAGAGTGAAGCCTCCCTCTCTCTCTCTCTCTCTCTCTCTCTCTCTGTCTCTCTTTCTCTCTGCTTCCCACCACTGCCATACCTTGAGATCTGCTGTCCCAGGCCTCACATGGACTGAACCTAAAATCTCCAAGGAAACCATGAGAAAATAAATCTTCCTTCCTCTAAGTTATGTGGTCATGTCTTTGGATTATAGCAGTGAGGATGCTGACTAAGACAGAACATTAGGAAGAAAGCAATGACATGGATAAAACAAATACAGTCTAAAATATATACTTAATGTGTGTAGAGTACCTACTATCTTATACAAATTGCAAATACCTTCTCACTTAATCTGCCTTCACCTTATGAAATGGGTAATGCTGTCATTCAATAGTCCAGTCACTTGACAAATTAAGTATTAATCGACACTTGACATATTAAGTATCTAAAAGTCAGGTATACATTGGTAGTTAATAAAATTTGGTAAATGAATAAGCACATACATAGTCAATGCCTTTGCCAACTCACATGTTAGCATCATACTAGTTGGTAGAGCTCAGACACAAACTTTGATCAAACCAGGCACTCTCCCTTAGACCTAACTCTCTGCCTTAGTGAGTTAAGAGATCAAGTCTCTAGCCAGGTATGGTGGCTTTTAATCCCAGTACATGGGAGACAGACAAGAGGGTCTCAGGTTTGCGGCCAGCCTCAGCAATTTAGTGAGGCCCTCTGCAACTTAGTGAGGTCCTGTTTCAAAATAAAAATTAAAATAGAGTTGGAGGTATAGCTCAGAGGTAGAATGTCCTCTGGGTTCAATCTCTCGTAACACACACACACACACACACACACACACACACACACACACACATGTTTCTTGTACTCATTTGTTAACAACTACTTCCATGATCTTGGTTATATCATATATGTTCTGTGGATGTTATTATTTTTCTCATTTTAATTGTACTGGCTTTGAAAAGAACAATGGTATAGCTAGTTCAGGCAGTAAACTTACTGGAATAGGTCACTTCTATGTGGCTAATATATTAAATACTTTTTTGTCCCTTTTTTTGGTCCATGCCTAGCCATTTTAGTTAGTAAATATTTTAACTATCACCCTAGGTGGAGGGCAAATAGTGTGGTAATAAATTAGACATGAAAATTCTAAAGTCCTAAAGTTCTGTGGTTTAAGATCCAAAGACTTGGACACTCTCATTAATTCCTAATGAAATTTATGAAGATGCTACTAGCCAGATGAATATGAATAGCAATTTGGAGTCCTGGGAACCCAGGCATGTAGTTTAATAGCGAACCACGCATTCCTAATGCCACTCTGCTCCACAAATGACTTCCCTTCAAGTCCAAATCATTTTGAGAAGGTAGTAGCACTTGGCACAATGGCAAAGTTAACAGGAACTCAGATCATTTCTGCTTCTGCATTTAAAGATCAGTGTCAGGCTAAATATTCTATTCAGCTCAGTTGGGCTCAAAATGAAGTGATGGTTTTGGCTCTGAGACTTGGAAAAAAAATCCCCCAAATTCAACATTTCGAGATGCCAGGATTATCATTTCAGTTATTCAATCAATAAATATAACTCAATGTTCTGGGACTAAAGAACCAAAAACATGAATCGCTATTTCCAAAATACAGTGCTTTACTCACAGGTGTGCGATGTCAGTTAAAACCCTTTCGACTAAATCAAAGCACCATGCTCCCATTGGCCATTCATCACTGACCATTCAGAGGTAGCCCTTGCAGATTTCACAGCTGTTGTGAAATAACGCTTGGTTTCTGCCAAGATCCCAGGAGGACTGAATTGCTATGAGTCATGATTTCCCCAGAACCGGTAGAGCTCCTTCTTGTACCACCAAGCTCATAGATCTCAATAACAGCTTTTTTGCCAGGGAAAGTACAGGTAAACTTTGATACTAAAACATTCCTTGTAGTTTGATTTGGCACACACTGAATTAGATTCTTCTACTACTTTACTATATCATTTTTAAATAATTTCCCACTGGAGGAGAAGAGGTCGTTGTCCTTTAAGCTTGCCCACACAAAAACCTATTGAATATTACTCTTAAGAACTTAGCCAGAATGTTTTATAACATGAACTAAGACATTTCATTTCATGTAAGAAAAGGAAAACATCAATGGCTTGTTTAGGCCTATTTCTCCTGGTTTTTCCTAACTTGGGTAAAAACATTTGCTAGGGCAGGACCTTGTTTCTTTCAACTTCTGTTGCCTGGCTCCACAAGTAGCAAAAGTAAATGAACCGCTGCATGCTTTTTCGTTCATGTGTTACGTGGCGGTTTTAACTGTTTATCTAAATGCTGGTTCACCCTACAGGCATCAGTTTGGCTCACTTTATTTGTGAAGTCTTCTGCTGTTTAGATCACTCTTTAGTGATCATTTTAGCCTTTTTAGCAGCTACAATTTTTAAGACCAGACTACATAGTGGTGCTATATATATGTTTTCTTGTTTTGTATTATTTTTTCTTCATCTTCTTTCTTTCCTTCCAACTCTAAATGGCTGTGTGTGTGTGTGTGTGTGTGTGTGTGTGATGATGCTGGGGATTGAACCCAGAGCCTCACACATGCTAGCCAAGTGCTCTACCACTCAGCTACATCCCCAGCCCTTAGAATCAGAATTTCTTCAATTAAATCACAACTACTTTACCTTCTAGTTTATGACCTTAAAGTCCCTAAATTTTTGTGCGTCACCCATAAAATAGTACAAAATAATAGAATCTGCCACATAGTTTTGCAATAATGATGAAATAAGATAACATAGCTGGGCGAGGTGGCACACGCTTGTAATCCCAGTACTTTGGGAGGCGGAGACCAGAGGATCCGGGTTCACAGCCAGCCTCAGCTCCCTCTCTCTCTCGCTCGCTCTCTCTCTCTCTCTCTCTCCTTAGTGAGGCCCTCCGCAACTTCGTGAGACCCGGTTTCAAAATAAAGTATAAAAAGTAGGGCCGGGGGTGTAGCGCAGAGGTAGAACGCCCCTGTGTTCAATCCCCAGTACCGCAAAAAAAAAAAAAAGATAACATAAGTTCTTAGTACAGTGTCTGAGATAGTAAATGTTCACTTAGAGTTCTCGGTATCACTGCTGGCTTCTAGAAATCAGGACCCATATTTTATGCATCACCCCTCAAATTCATGTCCTAAGAATGGCAGAATCTAAATTCAAAGTCGGGCCTTCCTTAAATCAAGGACCAAATGGTCTACACAGGCAGATACTGAATATATTCAAAGACGAAAAGATTTCACTGAAAAGATTATAATAATGAAGTTTCACACTCTACCTAATAAATGTGGCATCACCAGATAGGAAATAAGTAAAAGAGCAGCCATGAGAATGGAAAGAGTCAGCAGCCTTAAGTAATTGTGCCTAAAATGATCTTACAAGGTGTATTGGTCAGGGTTCACTAGACTAACAGAATTCACAGAATGAATATGTGGAAAAAGGGATTTATCAAATCAGCTTACAATGTAGTCCTGAGTTCCGACTGCACGTGGAGAGTCAGAGGAACCAGTAGCTGGTTGAGCGGTGTAAGAGCTCTTTGGAGAAACGATGGTGAAGTTTCAGTTCGAAAGGCTGGAGGCCGACGATCTCAGACGAGAGCAGAACATCAAGAAGCTCTTCAGAGAAATGGCGAAGTTGGAGGCCAACAATCTCAGACGAGAGCAGATGCATTTTCTTCGGAAAGAGTCGCGCATCCCTCTACGCGGCTTTCTCCTTCTTTTATCTAAGTCCTGCACCTATCAGAACCCTGCTGCCTACATTTAGGGCAGGACTTTCTGTTTAATCTGCTGTTACACACCCAAAGTCACATGATCTTGGGTGTGTCATGATCTGGTCAAGTTGACAAATTAGATTAACTATCACACAAGGTCAACTTTCAATAGAGTGAGATGCCCTGAAGCTCGTCATCATAGACACACAGCCCGTCCTTCTCTCTTCCCACCTATACTCTCCATTCTTCCTCACATGTAGATGCTTCTGTCCCTGCACAAAACATTCATTCCTGAGCCTCCTTCTGAACCCACTTCCAATTCAATCTATCCCTGCTTCCTCAGCTGAGTTCCCTGAACCTTCTCCCTTCATGTGACTCTTTCTCATGTCTTAGGGTCTTTCTGCCCAAAGTGTGGTGAGTGGACCAGTAGCAACAGGAGAGTATTTAACGTCAAGGTCTCAGGCCCCCACACCAAATCCACACAGTCAGGATTTTTCAACAGGCTCTCTAGGAATGTTTCATACACTTTGGGGTTTGAGAAACAGGAGAAACATAGCCTAGAAGACCTTGGAGAGGGAGGAAACTCTCTTTTTATTCTCAATGAAATCTTTGTTTCTTTCTAACTCCAATAACCAAACAAACCCAGTTCACTTAGGGGGACATCAAAGTAGTCATGTTCATCAGACACAGGCAGGCAGTGAGGCTCAGTTGTGGAAGATTTTCATTATTATCAATTGCTTCCTTAGACACATTTGAATATTTACGGGTGAACACTGATAATCACACTTCTCCTACCCTGCATCTCACTATTGTCTATATTTTGATGCTCTTCAACACTATTGATCTTATATTCCCACTCATCCTAAGAGACATAAGTTTTATCTAATCATTTCATGGAAATTTTCTGGTCTCTCCAATGAACTTTATGTATTTTTAAGGCAGAGACTGTGCTGGTGACGCCTTAGGGTCTCATAGAATCCAATATAAGAGTTGACACCTTGTAGCTTTCAATTGAGCCTTCTGGTTTGATCAGGTAATGATTAAATATTCTTTGATGACTAAGGAACTCTCAGGAACACAGAATTAGCACTTTGAATTGTAGATTTTACAGAATATGAGAGAGAATCTAATGTTTTATTGTCATTATTATCATGGAGTGTGCATTTCTCATGTGATTGTGTGACTGGCTCATATATTTTTTTACTGGAAAGAAGGGATCTTCCTGTCACAGTAACAAGCATTTTATATTTCACTTTAGTGCAGAAAATCTAATGCAATGAAAACATCATGGAATCAGGAGTGCTATTTTCAAGTCCCTGAACAGCCATTGGCTATGTGATTTGAATCCAGCTACCAACTTTCATTCATCCTATTTCTTTATGTAGAAAAGAATAATAATGTCAGCCTTGTGGGGTTGTTGTGACTTTAATGAGATAAAGTATATGGGAATAAACATTAAAATTTAATATAAAGCTTTGGCACAATGTTTTCCTCAGTCTATTATTCTAAATTATGACCTTTGATATTAAAATTTATATTATTTTTCTTCCAAGTTTAATGGCACAGACTACTAATTCAGAATAAATTAACATCGAACTTTTTAAAGTTTAAAATTAAAATATGACTATATAACTACCTGTTTCTTCCACCTTCCAAGTGAACCATGGAAATTTCAAAATTAACAAGGAAATTGTGCAATTATTCAGATGACTACAAAATATTAAAATTCTTTCAAAAATAAACTTAGTGTTTGATTCTTTCTTAGTTTATTCCTTGAAGAATGAAGCTTGATGTTGGGAATGAAGATAAGGCAATGCTTATTTTCAATCATCCATAAGCTCCTGGACTTTTCCAAGAATGTTCATGAAAAGAATATAAGAGCTTTAAAAGTTGGACAGTGGAAACAAACAAAGGAAGGAATGAATTAAGGATGAAGGAATACAGGAAAGGAAGGAAGGAAGAAAGGAAGGAAGGAACGAACGAACGAACGAACGAATGAAGGAAGGAAGGAACGAAGGAAGAAAGACTTAAGAGGACCTAATATGAGTGATAAGGTTTGATTAATGTAACTTCCAAGTGCTATAATGATATAGTCAAATAATTTTCTGATTAGTTCAATATACATAAAGATACTTTTTAACCTATTATGTAAAAGCGTTGTTCTTCCTTGATTCTTCCTTGAAAGGGTATGTATTTTCTAAAGATGCCCACATCAATATCTTTTGTCATATATAATCATCTGCAATATGACTGTGTTCTTCCATGAAGAGTCGAAGTCTATGTATCACACCTCTTTGAATTTGACCTAAACCTATGATTGCTTTGACCAATAGACTATGGCAGAATTGATGCAGTCTGTGCCACTTTCTGAAAAAGCTCTTAATATACCTGTAGCATCTGCTTTCTGACTCTTGGACACAGCAGCAATGTAAGAAGCTCTCCATCCTCACACCATCATACTGGGAAAAGCCAGAGGACTGGGATCCCAAATGGATGAGTAAGTAAAGAAGCCATCTTGGAAGCAGAACTTTTAGCCCCAACGTCTATAGCTGAAGCCAGTGGCGATCAGGTACAAACTTCCCAGATGAGCATTCCTAAAATTCCTTCTCCACAAAATTGGAAGCAAATCAAAATATTTGTTTTAAGTCACTAAGAATTAGGGTAGTTTTTTTTTTTACATAGCAAAAAGTAACTAAAACAAACTCATATCACAAAATATACAACAAATTCCTGTGAATTCATAAAAAAAGATAGAAAACCCAAATTTTAAACATGGAAACAAGCCAGGCATGGTGGTGTACACCTGTAATCACAGTACATGGAAAGCTAAGACAGGAGAATCACAGGTTTGAGGCCAGCCTGGACAATTTAGCAAGACCTTGTTTCAAAAATAGAAATTAAAAAGGACTGGGGTTGTAACTTGGAGGTGGAATGTCCCTGGGTTCAATCCCCAGTACCAAAATAAACAAATATATTAATTAATTAAATTTAATATGAAAAAAACCTCAGGTAGTTAAAAGGATATACAAATGTTGAACAAGCATGTGAAAATATTCTCAATATTGTTAAGCATGAAGAGTATAGCTCAGTTGTAGAAGCCCTTGCCTACAAGGCACAAAGTCCTGGGTTTGATCCCCAGCACCATAGGAGGAGGAGGAGAAGGAAAGGAGAAGAAGAAGAAGTTATGCTTTTCAGAATGACTTAATTTTTTAAAGTTGATGACACCAGGTATTGGGAAGGAACCGGAACACTTTGACATAAAGGCAGGAGTGTACATTGATAAACCATTTAAGAAAAAATCTTCATTAGTACCTACTAAAACTAAACTTACATATTCTCTATGGCCCTACAATTCTACTCCTGAGTATTACTAGAAAATTTGAGTTCTATTAACACAAAAAGACATGAATAAGAATGTTCATAGCAGTCTTAATCATAATCTCCAGAAACTGGAAATATCTCCCAAACTCATCAATGATAAAATAAATAAATGAATTGTTGTATATTCACATAATGAAATGCTATATAACAATAAAAAGTAACAAAGCACTGATATGTATAATATCATGGGTGAATCTCTGAGTGATAGTACTAAAAGAAAGAAATACACATTTCAATGTACTTTCACACAGACATTTATATATATATTTAAAATTTTTTTCTTACACATTAAAAAAGCTTGAAAGCATATTATAGTATGTTAATGAATATTTTTGTGCCTATGGTTTACACTTAATAAAAATAATCCAGTATTATTTGCCCTCTGGCTAGCATCCAATATATTAATGTGTAAAAGTAAACTTTCACCAAATACATTCATACCACTTGCACAATTAATAAAACTATTTGTTTAACACATTAGGCTTTTCTGATCTCTTGCCATTGACTACAAATTCAAACTCTCCTAATCATAAAACTTGTAGATCAAATATACTAAATTATTTAAAATATTTTATCTATTTTAATTATTACACAAAATCTTTACAAATTATAATAATCATAAAACCAACTACACACTTATGTTAAAACCACTTAAAAAGTGCTGAATACTGCAGATTTCTTTTTATTTATCTATTAACTTTTTTCTTATTCCAATTCTGATTTCTTATTCTTCCCAGGGCTATAATTTTACTCCCCAGGCTAAATAGTAGGTTGATCTGGGATGGAGGACAAGTGAAGATTTGGGACCAAGACCACCCATTCTAGGGCGTGTCTTTCAAGAAGACCACACACTCAATGCCTATGCTGCACTTTTACACTTCGTCCATTATATAAAGATCATTAAAGTTACTAACCTAATTAATGCTATAGCTTTTGGCGTGTGTGTGTGAGGGGGGTTGTATCTGAGGTACGAGTTTCATCATCATGATCAATCTGTGTGTTATTGACTTTCTTACTTGGTCCTGTGGTCTAGAATAAGGCTATTTAACCAGTGTTTGTTCTGAGTGTACTGATTTTTTTTGTGTGCATTAGATACAAGACTCTTTTGCAGTTCCTTATTCTGAGTGGCCCTGCTTATTTCAGTTAAACCTAATGGCATCTGTCAATAATTTCACTGACATTATAATTATTATAATTTTCCTTTCTTATTACTCACTAAGATTTATGATATTATGTCATAAACACTGTTTCCATGGCTATATAGTCTTTTGAAAGGTAATTTAATGACTTCATTAAATTCTGTGGTAAGAACTGAGACAGGAGGATCACAGGTTGTAGGCCAGCACACAGTAACTTAGTGAGACCCTGTTTCAAAATGAAAAATAAAATAGGACTGGTGGTATAGCTCACTTAACCCAGAGTGCTCCTGGGTTCAATCTCCAGTACAAAAAAAAAAAAAATCTGTGGTAAGAATATACCTAGTTTAAACAAATTTTTGTGTATTTCACAAAGCAGATGATGATGTTCTATGATGCTTTTTCCTAGCAAATTTAATACACATTTTCATGTAAAATATAATATCAGCTAAAAATATCTGAACACAACCAATTCAAATGACAGAGATTGTGTTGCCTTTTTTAAATCTTTAGGACGTTGTGTGTATTTATTTGCTTGATGTGTCAGTTTGAAGTTGTTTAGTACTACCAGCGAGTTTCAGTTCAAATCCCACATGAGTTAGAGGCATGAATATCAATGCTCTAAAAGCTACCACTAAAATGAAAACTGTCAAAAGTAAGAGGGGAAAAAATTCAGATTTGAACAATTACAAAGTTTTGCACACAACTGCAAATTAGCTTCAAGATATGGAATAAATATTATTTCTCCTAGAAAGCTATAAATTTCTCCAAGTCATAATGGAAATCTTAATAGAAAATATTTAGAATTTGACAAGATAATTCTGAAATGGAACTAAAAGAAAAGAATGAGAAAAATATGAAGCAATTTTTATAGTTGAAAGTAATAATATTACAGCATGTTATTAAATATATTAACTAAAATAGTATAGTAATTGTGAATAAAAAGAATAATAAGTTAATCACAAAGGCACATAAAAGCTTGGTATAAATCAAGGATTATTCAGTAAGTGTTATTGGGACAAATACTTGGCCACCTAGAGACAAAAGAGTAAATTATATTTCTACTTCATGACTTATGCAAAATAAATTCCAGAGAAAGTAAAATTCAATTTAAAAATGAAACAACAAAAATACCATGAGATAATATTAAGTATTTGTCCAATCTGTGACAGGACATTACTTTCTAAGATTTTTACATTTAATGCCAAAGGCAGAAACCATAAAGAAAAATATTAACATATTTACCATAAAAACTTATAAAATGTATCTTTGAAAGCAACACTTAAAAAGTGAAGGCATAATCTTAAAAAGTGTCAAAAGTCTTGAAAGACAAGGAATGACTGAGGAACCATCACAGACTATAACAGACCAAAGAGGCATGATGGCTAAGTGCCATGTGTGATTTTGAATTGGATTCTACAATGTAAAAAAAAGACATTGGTAGAAAGCATATAAAGTCTAAGTTCTGTAACTTATTTAGCAGAATCGTAAGAATTTAATATTTTTATTTTAATCATTGGCTTGTGATTATGTAAAATGCTAACATAATGGGAAGCTGGATATAGGGTAGATAGGAGATCTCTGGGTTATTTTTCTAACTCCTCTGTAAATCACAACATTAAAATAGAAATTGAAAAAACATTAAAGACAAATGACAAAGTGGATTTAAAAATCATTTAAAGATGATTAAAAAAAACTGGTATCGCCGGGCTTGGTGGCGCACGCTTGTAATCCCAGTACTTTGGGAGGCGGAGACCGGAAGATCCAGGTTCGCAGCCAGCCTCAGCTACCTCTCTCTCTCTCTCTCTCTCCCTGTCTCTCTCTCTCTCTCTACCTAGTGAGGCCTCCGCAACTTCGTGAGACCCGGTTTCAAAATAAAGCATAAAAAATAGGGCTGGGGGTATAGCGCGGAGGTAGAATGCCCCTGGGTTCAATCCCCGGTACCGAAAAAAAAAAAAACTGGTATCTTTAATGTACATTTCCTTCAAATTCATATAAAAGTAAATATCTTAGAAAAAATTATTGAGTGATAACCAATAGGCTAATCACAAAAATGGATAAAATATATAAAAATGCACAATCTCAATAAAAAATGCAAATTACATTATATAATATCATTTGCCTCATAAAATATGCAAGGAATTTTTAAAACATTTATTAGCCAGTCTCATTAAGGATGAGGGAATATAAATTCTAGCTGTCTAAGTTCATTTTTGAACAATGTATCCAAGCTTTGATCATCTGAGTTATTTATCTTAAGGCAATAATTGTCAACAGACACAAAGCTTTAGCCACAATGGAGTTTTATCCACATTGAGAATAAAAGCACAAATCGGAAACAGTTTCTAATAGCTTCTAACATGAGACAGATAAATTGTGATCAGCTCATAAATGGAACACTAGACACTCATTTAAAAGTGACGTTGCATAGATAGATGGAGCACTAAGGGGTTTTTAGGGCAGTGATCCTTCTCTACATGATACCCTAATGGTGGTGCATGTCATTACACATTTTCCCAAACACAAAGAGTATACAACACCCTAAGATAAACTATGGGTTTTGGGTGATCAAGATGTGCTAATATAGACTCATCAGTTGTAGCAAAGGTATCATTCTACTAGGGGATGTTGATAGAGAGACTATGCATGACAGAAACATTATGCAAAAGCTCTGTATTTTCTGCTCAATTTTTCTGTGAATTGAAAACTGCTTCAAAAAGTAAAGTCTATTTTTTTAAAAATGACATTACCAAGGAAAATTGAGTGATATGAAAAATACTCATAATATTTTGAAATGCAAAAAGCCGGATGGTTTTTCTTTTATTTTATTTCCTGCAATTTGTTTTTCTGAACAAAAAAGATGACATTTTTATTTTTAGTTACAAGTAATAGAATCTTGTAAGAGTATCAAAGAACACAGAAATCCTAGAGCAGGCCAGGTTGAAAAAACAAAAAAATAAAAGGGCAAAGTTTATGCCAGCTGAATTGAGGAAAGGTTGCATGAGGATATGAAGTGGATGGGTTAGATTCAGAACTGGGCGAGGACAGGAGAATAGCTACCAGGGGATTCCTTTGCTTGAGACCCAATAGGTATGATGAGGAAACACAGCTAAAAGATTAGCTATGCAACTAAACGGGGCTTCGGTATTAACTGTAGGCTTTCCCCAAAAGCTCTTAATTCAGTTGACTGCAATTATTTCAGAATATGAGGTGAGTCTCATAGTATTACTATAACGCCTATTTTATAGACTTAGAAAAGTTAATGGAATGTAATACATAAAGTGCTCAGCACGGCACTTGGCACAAAGTAGCCAATAACCAATATTTTTAAATTATCACCTTATCACTGTTGTACTTATCATTATCAAATTGAAGCTCAAAGAAGTTAACTGACTCACTCAAGGCCACCCAACTAGAAAAGAATCTCTGCTCAGATTTGAATTCTGATCTATAGAACTCTGAGGACTTTTTCTCTGCTGCCTGTTTAGAAAATTGGAGGATGGGCATGGAGTCCCAGCATCAGAATGCAAAAAATGAAGTACTGCAACTCTACCCACTGTGGGAATGTGAATTCGCTGCTCCAATACATTTTCACAGCAGTTTCACAGATGTTGTTTATTTCTGAGCATGAAGACCAAGGGAAAGGGTGGCCAATGGAAATACCTTCCACTGAATAATCATAAGTTTTACTTAGAACTTTAAAAATTTTTAAATGCCATTCACTTGTAATATTACTAATCTGCCCCAAAATGTGGCTCCAACACTTATCATTTATTCACTCAAATAATAAATAGTTCATCAGAGTATACTATGGCCTAGACCCTAGCATTACCAAGATAAATTAGCTTCATGATCCCTACCTCCAGCAAATTAATCTATCACTGTGTATTTTTCACCTTTTCTTCCTCTTGTCCCACTTTCCTATTTCTGCTGGTTTTGTCAAGTGGCTATTCATTTTCCCCTGTGCCTAGGGATTTTTATTGTACTTTTACATGCTATAATTGACTTTCTTTTCTGAATACAACAATACAGATACATTTTTAATTAGTTTTAATGATGGAGGGCATTCTCTTGACCAAAATGTATTATTTCCCCAATAACTTATCTTTCTCTAGTATATCTAGACCACAAAAGACAGTTACTTCTCCACATTTCTCTACTCCATGAGATCTGTAAAAGGCATTTACATCCTTCTATTTGCCTCTTCAAACTCTGGAGTTTGCTGTTTTTGCAGTGGTTTTAATATAGTACTATTATTAGTATTTTCCCTGCAGTCTGTCTCTTCCACTTCAGCAATTCTTATTTTGTGCTTAAATTTCACATTCTCAGTCATGCTCTGATTATACATTTATATTTTGACTATATTGCAAAAGTTATCACCCTTATTTTCTCTCCAGCTCTGACTCCACTGACTTGAAGTCTTGTTTCTGATTTGTTTTTTTGTTGTTGTTTTCGCTTAGCATTCCTATATAAATATTCCCTCAGATGGGGTAATTAAGTGGTAGATAGTCTTTGATATATTGAAAATCTAGACATATCTTCCTCTCATCCAGATAATTAGCTGTTTTGCTTGGGTTGCAGTCCTTTTTGCTCACTATTCTATACATGTTACTGTACCATTTTTTAGCTTCCAGTGTTGTATGTGAAAATCAGAAATTGATGTGATTTTTATTTTTAGTAGGCAATTTTTTCTTCAAAGTTTGTGAATTCTTCTTTTTATTCTTACAGTTGTGGAATTTTATTAGAATATGCCTGGATTTGTTTCTTCTCTCATTTTCACTATCTATAATTTAGTTGGTACATTTCTTTCTTCATAATAAATTAGGAATTTATTTACTGGTTTTTTGGGAGGGGCAACTATTCTCTTTTCTCCTTTGGAAATCTCATTATTTTAACATGCTGGGTAGCCTGGATCTCTTCCCTAGGACTCATTTCCGTAATAATTTCCATCTCCTGATATTTTTGTTTTGAGATATTTATTCCAAGTGTTAACTTAAGTCTCTGTCATGACCCTCATCTTATTTTGTCTACCTACTTTTTTTTCCATGTCATGTTTATAAATACAAAAAGGTTTTATTTGATTTATTACTGGTGATTTTCATATGTTCTTAAAAATTCTTTTTTATGTAATTTTATTTTCTTTTTTGGTACTGAGGTTTGAACTCAGAGACATTCTACCTCCAAAATACACCCCCAGCCCTTTTTATTTTTATTCTGAAGCAGGGTCTGGCTAAGTTGCTAAAGGTCTAGCTAAGTCACCACATGCTGGTCTTGAAGCTGAGATCCTCCTGTCTCAGCCTCCCAAGTACTAGGATTACAGGCATGTGCCACCACACTCAGCTCTTTTTTATATACTTTTATTGGTTCATTATAATTACAAATCATAATGAGGTTCACAGTGGTCCAAACATACATGTACACATCACTTGGTGTGTTTTTCTCTGGATCTCATCCTGCTCCTTCCCATCCCCTGAACATGTTAGTGAGATGGTAGTGATGTCTTCACGTATGGGCATAGCATTATTTGAACTATTTCCTTCATCAGTCTATCTCCTCTAACAGTATCACTCCTCTGGAAACTATTTATCCGGCCACCTGTTTGTCCTTTCTTGCTCTATTTGCTGAGTTTATTTGCCTAATCAGTGGATTTCAGGTCTAGCTGTTGTCTTATGTGACAGCAGTCTTTGATTATCAAGAAGCCTGGAAATCTCTACACATATACCTCATGGCCACATGGCTGGTATTAGAAGAGACCCTCTGCTTTACCATCTCCCATGCTGCCAAGGCTGATACCCTTCCACCTTTAGGAGGAGAGGAAATTGAAGTCATCTGCTTGACTTTGACATAGCTTTTCCTACTCCAAGTGTGGCCCTTGATCAACAGCAGTGAATTGAATAGTAAAAATTGTAGACCATGAGCTGATTAGTGGATGTGCAGGATGCCCAGCTTGCTCAACTCCCTGTCTCTCTGATCAGATTAAATAGATTCACAGTTCAGTGCTGAGTTGTGCTTCAGAATATAGACGCACTCTTGGTGCATTGTATTTTTTTATGGAGCCCAATCTGCCTGAAATGATGATTAATAAAATAGCATTTAACAAGTGTAGTGTACTCCGGGAGTGCAAGATTATAGAATTGTCATATTCCACAGGTAATTTGAGATTTGGAACTTGTAGTAACACATTCCATGGCCTGTGGAATCCTGGAATTTATGAGCTATGATAGATTTTCTGGAATAAACAGATTCCTGAGAAGACAAAACACATTTCAATTCAAGATCCCAATTTTTTTTATTTTTGGTACTGGAGGTTGAACCCAGAGGCATTCTACCTCTGAGTTAACACTCCCAGCCCTATTTTATTTTTTATTTTGAAACAGGGTCTTGCTAAATTGCTGAGGTTACCTTCAAAGCTGCAATTCTCCTGTCTCATCCTTCCAAGTACTGGGATTACAGGTGTGTGCCACCATACCCAGCTCCAAAACAATTTCAATAGCTCTGAAGAGTCTTATGGAGTTATAAATGAGCCAAGAAACACACCAATGGAGATAATCAAAATACAAAGTCCCCCCTTCCTTTAATTTTATAATTAAGCATCATAAAGTTGTCCATTTTTCTGCTCTTTCTTGTATAAACTTTCATTAATTTTTAAAAAAATCAAACTGGGATTCTTTTTTATAGGTGCATGTTAAATAACTTAATGTCTTTCATCCAATGAGAGGCATAGTGTTGGAAACTTATTTAAATACATTTATTTATATATTTACTTATTTGTGAAGTTCCTCTAGGGTTGGGAATATAGCTCAGTGGTAGAGCACTACCTAGCATGAGCAAGGACCTGGGTTCAATCCCCAGCACCACAAAAGAAAAGAAAAATAAATTGCTTTAGTCACAGAGCTCTCTTGTTACCTGCTCATGACTACATGATGCAGGAGAAGAAGCACAGGTTTTGGAGACCAAGGTTCAAACCAAGGCTCTGGTATTTCATTTCTTGAGCTTCAGTTTCCTTATTTGAATAAAGCAGGAATAATACCATTTGCTTTTTTGTGTTAAGTAAATTAAAATATAAGTCATATATTTTTAACCTGATGCCAGATCTGCTGGAATCCATCAGGAGGCTTACGGACAAGTGCAATATGTCACAAGATGATGAGCGCCACAGGAGGGTGGTAAGAGCATCGCACAGGGCCTGACAGGAGACACACGTTTTAGTCTGCTCTATTCCTATCTCTCCTGGTTATGCCCTGGTTATTATTTGCTATGGGATTTTGATTATTTTGATGACTGGAGAAGTAATGCTACTTTCTAAATTGGTCATAAATATTAACTACATAAAACTTTATCAAAAAATACTTTACACTCAATTTGCTCTATTTCCTTGCTGTTTCCCATGAAGTTATTGTATGAAAATGTCCTAAGTTTTCTCAAGCCACCCTGATTCATCTTCTGTTTGGTGTGGTAGAATCAGACAGTGTTGTATTGTAGGACTTCTATAGTAAAAATATCATGTGTGTGTGTGTGTGTGTGTGTGTGTGTGTGTGTGTGTGTCTTGTGCTGGGGATCAAACCCAGGGGCATCACAACTACTAGGAAAGCACTCTACCACTTAGCTATACCCCCAGATCACCACCACTAAATTTACCATAAAGTCCCTCTTAAACTGTGGAACAGTTAGTACCAGCATATTCTATGCTCTTAAAATCTAGTGTACCAGTCAGGTGTGGTGGTGCACGCCTGTTATCCCAGTATTTGGGAGACTGAGACAGAAGGATAGTGGTTCAAAGCCAACCTCAGCCACTTAGTGAGGCTCTCAGCAAACTAGAGAGTCCCTGTTTTCAAATTTTAAAAATGGAGTTGGGGGTATATCTCAGAGGCAGAATGCCCCTAGGTTCAATTCCCAGCACCACACACACATATACACATAAAAAAAAAATCTAGAGTACCACAGAATCCTCATTATGCTTCTAACACTATAGTAATTTTGGTCCCTAGTTCCCAGGTTGAGTTTTATAACAAGTATGGACATCATAGCTTCAACAGATGGAAAATAGGAAAACTACAGCTTGGTGATACACCCTTCCCCATGTTTCTGAAAGGTGTCCTTGCTCTTCTGTTACATAGAAATACAAGTAAAACTGAGCTGTGCATGCATTACCCCCTCTATCTTCTGTTCTTTCATTCTTGACCCTTAGCTTCTGTACACACAGTCCTGTCCCCAAACTCCCCCTTCCCTTCTTTTCTCATTCCCTATAGTCCCTACTCTGTAGTCATTCAGGTGGGGTGTCTTTCCATACATTCTAAAGTGTTAAAGCTGAGAAAGGTATGGAATTGAACTGAATTCAGATTCGTCTCTTGACCAGTGAGGAATTTGTAGACCAGAGAGAAGTCATTAGACCGAGTTCATACAACTATACTTTTGCCAATATAACACTACATTCTGGGACTTGTAACTTTTGGATGAGTCTTCTTTCTATTTCTCTCATGTTGTACAGGGGAAAAAAATGAGTTATCATGTAACCTATTATATAAAATAATGTTACGTATAATCTCAACAATATTTTAAATTGGGATTTGAGCATCTTGCTCATAGCCTCCCACCTACACCTCCTAAAAGGCAAGTGTAGGATTAATTAGATAGAGAATACACCTCTCGGATACTCATTTTTTGCCACCATTTAGAAATATTTGTCCCAGAAGGAAAATAACATTTAATTAGGGATGTTGTCTACTTAGTCACTAGAGCTCAACAAATACATTTGACAGCACACCTCAAAATCAAGTCATGAACATGAGATATATGTGCAGTCAACTTCCTGAAAAAGACAATAACTTGAAAAAGGATGATTTTCTCTAAGGGCTCAACTTATTTTAGTGGGAAATACATTATCTTACAAATAGGAACTTGTTTCGTGTTTTCTGTTAATAAGGGGAGGTCAGCCAATGTTGGAATGAAAGCCTTGGGGATGGAAAAAAAATGAGTGGGACAGTTCTTTGGCAAGCCTTCCTGAGGGATTTGGCTTCTTGACAGTGAAAATAGCCTCAACCATATAAATTATGCAGGTTGGGACAGCCTGAGTCTTAGCCTTCCTTGATGGAGTCATGTGGGAAACAACGTCTAGACACCCGAAATCAAGTTACTGCTTTTATAACTCCTTATTTTAAAAATTGTTAAGAGCAGTACCTTCAGTGGGCTCTAATGTACAGCCGTGTGACATCAGTCAAATGTATTTCAGCAGCCATATGAAACAGACATTTTGACCAGTTGGAAATGATCAATTACTCCAAATGGCATCACTATTTGGAAAAGTACTGCCTCTTGTTTGGAAAACACAGTTCTACTCTTTAATGCTTTGTAGAGAGAAGAAATTCTTCAGACAATGACTTGCATGTGCTATGCATAAGCTCTACAATGACAAGCCTTCCCAATGCCTCGCAGAAAAACAGAGATCCCTTTTGCAGGTTTTAGTTGTCTCTGTTTAGTAACATTGAGGAACACAATAAACAGAGCTATGGGCTAATATCAGTTAAAGTGACTAGCTACAGTCAAGAAAGTAGTAAATAAACTGGGCGTGGTGGCACATGCCTGTACTCCCAATACTTGTGAGGCCGAGACAAGGAGGATCGCAGAAGAGGAATGGTTTCCTAAGTGGGGGCTTTCCTGTATTCAGTTACATGAGGTCAGCTTCAGTAATTTAGCAAGACCCTCAGCAATTAGGTGAATCCTGCTTCAAAATTAAAAAAAAATAGGGCCAGGGGTGTACCTCAGAGGTAGAATGCCCCTGGGTTCAATCCTCAGTAACAAACAAAAAAAAAAAAAAAGAAAAAAAAATTAGTGAATATTTGAGATGGCTAAATAAAAATTCAAAGAGAATTCAAAGCTCTGGAACAACATACCTAAAACTGTTCAGTGCAGTAAGACTCAATGTAAAGCCGCACATTCTGATTCTAAAAGTCAAATGCCCAACCACAGCCTGAGGAAGTCTTGGTTCAACAAAAGCCCTTCTTGGTTTTTCAGTTTGCTGCAAGATCATTATAACCTAGTAAGATAATAAAACATCTAAAATAGCCAATGAAATCCTTATCTGTTAAACAGATATAATAGTCTTCATCGTAAGAAGTTATATCTTTATTTTTATTCTTGAGTTTGTCTAAACCGCACCTTGTGCATTGGGATAATTTTTCAATCAGGTACAAACATTTTACACATATTCCCAATCTCCATAAAACCTATTTGGTGAGGACTTTTCCCTTTCTTCTGATAAAGAAACAGGTGCCAGAACATTAAGCAACCAGCCTCAAATAACATGGCAGATTCAACCAGAGAGGTTATATGAAATATATTATTTTGGTTAGAATAAGAGGAAGAACTATAAGTTTCTTCAACCATTTGAACTAATAATGAATGGGAGATTGCTTTGGGATGTAGAATAGGATCGGTGGGAGGAAAGGAGTGGAAGTTTAGATCCTAAATAAGAGTGATTTTTATAGCAATCCCCATGAGGACCGGCATGGAAAAGGAGTGAAAAGTTTAGATCCTAAATGAAGGATTTAGGATCCTGCATCCAGGACACTGGATAATTAATTCAAAGTAGCTTTTCAAAACCAAGGAGTCAGAAGCAGACATCAAAAGCTGGAGGCAGCGATGGAGACAAGAGCCAGCCACATTGTGAGAGAGAAACAGTGGATTCAGAGTCAAGAGAGCAAAACCAGGCACCACTAAGAAGAGGAATGGTTTTCTAAGTGGGGGCTTTCCTGTGTTCAGTTACATGAGGAATTACAGTGATTAAGGACAATGGGTCAGAAAGTGTTGTGTTTGGCTTTTTTGTCTAAGAGAAGAGAATAAATCTAAAAGAAGAGATCCATGGGGGCTTCTATATTGGGAAACCAATTAATTTATGTTATGGTTTATTTTGCATAAATAAATTTCCCAATTTGAGGTATTAAGAAAGTTGAAAATATGAATCAATCTCCTTCACTCACTCCCTTCCTTATTTCTATAATATATATAAACTCCTCCAAAATATGTGAAATATAGAAAAAGTCCTATATTTTTATCTAAGTTAAATTAAATCCAAGTTGAGGCACATCGGCATGGTTGGTAAAAAAAAAATGTTGTTATTTCCTTCTCTATACCCAGTGTAGTATAAAAATATCTAGCACTGAATCTCAGAAAAAAAAAGGAGATAAGACTCTAGTCCTTAGTCTATTGGGTCACCCGTATTAATGATTCTTTACAAAGACCTGAATATATGAAGTACTATGTGAAAGTAGGTAGGCCTGCAGTAGTCACTCTATTTCATAAGGAGGAGTATGTAAAGCTGCCCAAGTCTCCAGACACTTAATGCCCAAGTGCCAGAGGGACATGTCCTCTAATACCATTTACATGGGAAGTCTACAAAAAAATTAAACAAAGACAGTGGTAATTTTTTTTCAATCATTATAAGTGTTTCCTATCTGCCTTTCCTTCTTTTCCTTCTGACTTACTTAATTACAAAAGAATTTATAATACCTTAAGGAAAAATACAGAGACCAAATTTTCTTGAACCAGAGGAAAATACATAACACTTGTTTTAAAGGACTGTATCAATGAGTTACTTGAACACACATGAAGGAACGGAGTGTAATAACAGCAAGCCTATACAGAACTGAGCAGGAGGTGACTTCTGTCTCAAGGAACCTACAGTTCAACCAGGGAAATACCAATGACAATTATTATTATTTCTTGAGTTTTAATCTCTTGGGTAAGTTTATAAATTGCGCTGACACCCAAGGCCTTGCTCATCACTACCCTTGGGCAAATTACAAAAACAGCCACCCAGGTAGATGAATTGCTTATCTATCAAACTTTCTCAAGCAGAATTCCTCATCTGAACCACAGAACACAGAAAATAATTTCATTGACTCTTTTCTCAGTTCTCCCAAGGATGACAAATACATCATGTCATTCTAGATGTGTAGGAGAGAAGTAAGTTTGTCGTATAGGATGGATATATTAGGGCATTAGAGCTAGGTTCTGTCATGGAACTCTAAATGAACTCACATCTAGACTGACCTTCACCCCTACTTCTCCCACATTGGCACAATTGAGTACAGTGTCCTGAAGAGTGACTTTAATTTGATAGTGTTCTGATTTCACTTCAGATCTTTAATTAGACATTAAATCACAATCCTTCATTGTTTCTTCCATAGCACGTGCAAAAAGAATATACAAAGTGGTACAGACCCTCAGGAAGTAAAAGAATGTGTTTAATTACTAACCCAGGAGACACTTCATGAAGATGACATTTAGTATTTAGCCTTGACTCTGTGATATGATTTTCATTGTTGAGAAAAGTCAGGCCTGGTAAAAGCCATGGGGATGTGGATGCATCTCAGCTGTGCTGAAGCGGAAGGCTTGTAAAGTGAGGTAAGCTGTGATCAGGTGGTGTCAGAGCTCAGATGCAACTGAAGCATTAAGGAGACAATAAAACACCATCAGAAATGAGCTTGGGGCCAGGCATGCTGGTGCACACCTGTAATCCCAGTACTTAGGAAGCTGAGACAGGAGGATCACAGGTTCGAGGCCAGCCTCAGCAACCTAGTGAGGCCCTCAGCAACTTAGTAAGATCCTGTTCAAAATAAAAAGGGCAGGGGAGAAAAAAGAGATGAGCTTTGGGAAGGGAACTTGGTACTTCCATATACATTATATTAAATGGCAATGACTTCAGAGTCTACAATATCATTAAGGTCACAAGGCTGTCACGGGTGAAGGTCATGGCAAACAATGGAGGATCTGCTCAGGACCTAGTTAGGTTTAGTGCAGACTTAAGGGAAATGGTTTGCACGGGAAAGCAGCAGAGTGTACTGGTTGGGAACAATATCTGTGGTCAGACAGACTTGGGTTTACATCCCTACTTTACCAACTACTTAGGTGAATTGGCAGTGGAGCTCTCAGGCTCAGTTTATTAATAAAATGGGTTTAAAAATAACCGAATCATGCTTATTTTAAGGTTTAAATTATATAATGCATGCAAAGCCCAACATATTGCAAATTCTTAATAAATGTTGGTGATGTTGATTAATGATGATGAAAAAAGGAGACAGAATTGCAGGCCCAGTGCTGGGTAAGCAGTCTAACTTGCCAGACGACAGAACATAGAGGGGAGAAAACCAGGTTGAAAGGGTAGTCATAGATAACTTAGAACTCTCAGATATTTATAGCTGAGAGAATGGTAGTGCCATTAATAGAATCAGAGCCACCAGCCTGTGGTATGTTTATATTTGAAAGGGAAAAGAAAACAACTTTGGAGACTTTAAGAGGACATGATCTCACCTCTCCAACACAAAAATTTAATGCACCCAGCAGAAATCAGAGCTCCAGTAAAAACACAGTCCTCCGATTTTCTGTGGCCTTAAGGTCTCAATGCTCTCTCCTTCTACTCAAAAGGGGATCCACTGACTAGAAGCATGTGGGTGCTCTAAAAGTCCTCAAGGAGCCTGTTAGAAATGCAGGATGTCTACTTCTCTCAAGACCAAATGAATGGGAATCTGCATTTCAACAAGATTCTACCATGATTAGAGGCTCTGCTTCAGTCAACAGTTGGAGGCTGGAGGAGAGAATGTCAGTTCAATAATTAGATGACTGAATCTCAATTGTATATTCTTTCAACTAATCTGATTAAAGAAATTTTGCTGTGTTTGTTGACTGCATAAGTGAATTAAAGAATCATACAACATTGCCTCCCTGTTCTGTTTTAAATACATGGCCCTTTTGCAGGTCTGAAAAAGAGATCCCAAACAGGAGATGTTGGATATTTTTTAAGCAAAATCATTATGGAATTGAAATATTCACAAATTCCAGTTCCATAAAATATTAAAAATTATCACCAAGTGATGGCATTTTTCCCTCATAAAAAGAAAATGGCTTGGCTCTTTTCATTATGTTCAGGTTTTGAAATAAAAACTCCTCTATTCAATTTACTCAAACCATGTGCTGTGTTTTATTCAGCACACTTGCCATTGTAAACCCAGGCAGTTTTCTTTCGTATGCTTCAGGTGTAATATATCCTAGAGCTGTATATAAAGCAAATTATTTTTGACAGTGGCAATTTAGAAGAAGTTTTCATAAAAATGCCATGCTAAAACATCTGGAATTGCTCAAAGTCATAGTGGAAGTATTTATTTTTACTGTCACAGTAGATCATCTCCATTGCACACTTTGCAATGCATTCAATTTTGATTTGTAAAAATTATTTTAGAGACAGTTTAATGCTTTTTCCTCCTACATAAGGAGAACAGAAAATTTTTAAACTTGGATATTAAGAACTTGAATTAGATTTTTGGAGACATATTAGATTAAACAATATTTATTTCATCATACTTTTGTTTTGAATACTTAGTGCCTAAGAGTGTAGCTCAGTGGCAAAGTACTTGCACAGCTTGTGTGAAGCTCAGAATCACAAAAATAGTGAGAAATCATTACTCATATTCATCTTTTATTACTGAATACTTTATTAATTCAGTCAACAAATAATTGAGCACCTACTATGTGTGAGAGTGCAAGGGCCTATTTACTATACACTGATGATACAATATTGAGCAAGAAGTTTTTTCCCTGGGGGAGCTCATAGGAATCACAAATAATATACAACTATGAGACGTGTACATGATGCAGTAAGACAATATGTTATGGGTGTTCCAAATTTTTGAGGTGTTCTGTCTGGAAGACCTAAAGAAGACATACAAATGGCCAATAAATAAACAAAAAATTTTCAACATCATTAGCAATCAGGGAAACGCAAATTAAAACTACACTGAGATTCCACATAACTCTGGTTAGAATGGCAATCATCAAGAATATGCTGGTTAGGATGTGGGGAAACAGGAACTCTTGCACTCTGTTGGTGGGACTGGAAATTAGTACAGTCACTATGGAGATCAGTGTGGAGATTCCACAGAAAACTGGGAATGGAGCCACCATATGACCCACTATATCATTCCTGGGTACCCTTCCAAAGGAATTGAAGTCAGAATATTATAGTGATACATGCATATCCATGTTTATAGCAGCACAATTCACAATGGCCAAATTATGGAACCAACCCAGGTGTCCATCAACAGATGAACAGATTATGAAACCATGGCATATACACATAATGGAATTTAACTCAGTCATTAAGAAGAATAAAATCATGTCATTTGCAGGAAAATGGATGGAACTAGAGAATATTATGCTACGTGAGATTAGCCTGTCTCAGAAAGTAAAAGGTTGTATGTTTTCTCTCATATGGGGGAGCTAGAGAGAAACTGAGAAACAAAAGGGACTTTAAGTAAATGAGGAGTAATTCCAGTAAAATAGTGAAAGGGGATTGAGAGAACAGTGAGTAATGCCTGAGGTTAGAGCTGCAGGCAGTGGGTAGATCAGGCTGGATATTGTGAGCCACAAGGAGGATGTTATACTATTTCATCTTGAGGATCATAAAAGTTTGACTTAAACAAAATGACATTATTTGTTGTATTTACACTGATGGATTAGAAATAATGAGGAATACCCGAGAGAAGACTATTTAGAGGCTAATGCAATGGTAGCTGTTAGTACTCTAGAATCTAACCACCAGCAAAGTTCAGTGTTATGGTATGTTCACCTGCAACTCCAAAGATTCTTCTTTCTTTTTAGCCTTGTCTCTTACCACTGTCTCAACCCCACTGCCCTATACTTTACACTCACTTCTCTTCCTTGGATGAACATCCTCTTGGCTTCCCGAGTCTTTACACACAGCACTGACTCTTCCCAAAATGCCACTCCCCTTTCTCTTCCTCTTTTTTCAAAGCCTTCTTGACAGTCTTCCTTGGGAAGAATTCATTGTCCCACCTCTCTGCTGGCATTAACACCATATGACAGCCAGACATTATAGCATTGATTGCATTTTGTGGTGATTGATTCTTTTTTATTCCTTACACCAACAGATCAGTGGATTTCAAGCTGTTGACTTAAGCCATCCAAAAGTATTCAATACTTGTGAAAGCCCAACATATAAAATAAAATCAAAAGTTATTTTTTTCAGTGTAGGCAGAGATGAGGGTTCTGTTACCCTGTACATTAGATTTTCTTAAAAAAATCTAGATTTTCTTGAAGAATATTTTAGATTTTCTTGAAGAAGAGTCCAAAAAAAAAAAACCCCAGGTTGTCACCACCTACAGATTCCAAAATGAATCAGTCAAACACACATCATGGATCGACTATTGGGAGAAGTGAGGTTACTTTCCAACATGAGTCTAAGGTGCTAGGAAGCCACAGTCTATTACCTTTAGCTGTTTCTAGGCATGGGTCTAGCAACAGTCTCTGTACCTGACAAACTCCTGGACATAGGCCAAGCTCTCTGCATAGTTCTTTTGAAGCACTGTTACTTGGCTTGAAGCCACTCATATTTGGCTTGAGACGAAAGGTAAGCAGCTCGCCCTACCCAACTCTGTTCAGAAGGTGTGGGAACAGAGATGGCGAAACAGAACATTGCTAAAGTCCAACAACCATCTCTATAGAAAGTGTCTGCAAGAAGTGTCTTCCTTCCCGGTCTCTCCAACTTCTGAAGTGTCATTGAGGAATCTGTTAAACTGAGAATCACAATGCTGATGCTCTGTTGATCTGCACAGGTGATCAACATCTCACTCAGCAATGTGAGGGTTGCTCAGAACTTCTTGTTTTATCATCATCTATCAGAATATCAAACAACACTAAAACAGAAAGCATCATATGACACCATACTGTCTACTCTACACAGCTTATCTGCTGGTATCAAAAATGGAAGCTGTTCATGCTCAGGAGGTGAGTCTTAAGTATCTTATTTTTTTTTTTTTTTGGAACTGGGGATTGAACCGAGGGGAACTCTACCTCTGAGCTACTCCCCCAGCCCTATTTTTTTTTTTGCGGTACCGGGGATTGAACGCAGGGGCGTTCTACCTCCGTGCTACGCCCCCGGCCCTATTTTTTATGCTTTATTTTGAGACCGAGTCTCACGATGTTGCGGAGGGCCTAAGTAGAGAGAGACAGAGAGAGAGAGAGAGAGACAGGGAGAGAGACAGGGAGAGAGAGAGTGAGAGCCAAGGGTGGCCGCGAACCCGGATCCTCCGGTCTCCGCCTCCCAAAGTACTGGGATTACAAGCGTGCGCCACCACGCCCGGCTCTTATTTTTTTATATAGCTGTCACATTGCCAGTATCTTTGAGGTCCTTTCAAAATGTGTGCACTATGCCAGACAAGAAACAAAACTGACATGAAGCTTACATCCTATTGTGTGTGATTGATGGTACATAAATAAACAAATATATGATGTGTTGTGTGGTGATAAGTATTCTGAAAGGGAGGAAAAAGCACAACCATAGTTTAAAGAGTGACGCAGGGAGGGAGGTTGCTCTTTAAGTTGAGTGGTCAGGCATTGCGATGGGGTTACTGGGCAGGAACCTAGGCAGGTGGGGTGTAGCTAAAGAAGGTGGGTCCCTGCGGGTGTGACCTAAGGGACTGTGCTTGTGTCTCTGAACCCCCTTGCTTGTTTGATCTCTGGCTTCAAGCATCCATGATATGAAAGCAAAACCCTTGCTCTCTCCCTCTCTCTGCTTCCTGCCACAATGCCCTGAGATTCACAGACCCCAGACTCACAGGACTAAACCCAAAATCTCCAAGAAAACTGTGAGCAAATAAATCTTCCTTCCTCTGAGTTTTATGGTCAGTCTTTTTGGAATATTTCAGTGAGAATGATGAGTGATGAATGAGACAGCGTGCATGCAATGTGTAATGACCAAATCAGGGTAATTAGAACTTACATCTCTTCAAACGTTTAACATTTCTCTGTTTGGAAAATTGAACTCATTTTTCTAGTTATTTTGAAATATATAATGAAGCTGGGCATGGTGGCTCACTCTTGTAAGCCCAAACTCAGCTCCCCTTGGGAGGCTGAGACAGGAGGATCGAAGGTTCACGAGCAGCCTCAGCTACTTAGGCCCTCCGCAACTTAGTGAGACCCTGTTTCAAAATAAAGAATAAAATAGGGCTGGGGGATGTAGCTCGGAGGTAGAATTCCCCTGGGTTCAATCCCCAGTACCACATAAACCAAAAAAAGAAAAGAAATATATAATGAACTATTGTAGACTATAGTTATCCTACCATGGTATCAAATACTAGAATTAACTCCTATCTGGCTGTATTTTGGCACCCATTATTGAATCTCTCTCAATTCCTTCCCCTCCTTCCTAGCATCTATTGGCTACTATTATACTATCTTCTTCTATGAGATCAACATGTTTAGCTTTCAGAAATGAGTGATATATTTTGAAACCAATAATCAGGATTTGTTGATAGATACTGTCTTAGGCCAAATAACAGCCATCTAGCACTGTCAGGCCTAATGGAACCTGAAAATATTACCTTATTTGGAAACAGGGTCTTTTCAGGTGTGATTAAGAATTTTGAGATGAGGAGATATGCAGGTGGGCCCTAAAGTCCATCTCAAGTGTGATACGAAAGAGGTCTAGGGAGCTTCAATTTGCAAACAGAAGAGAAGGCAGTTTGACCCCCAGGTGGAAATTGGTCACAAGTCAAGGAATGTCAGGCCTCACCAGAAACTGAAAGAAAAAAGGAGAAGATTCTCCTCCAGAGCCTCTAACACCTTAATTTGTGCTCAGTTACACTGATTTTGGACTTCAGGATCCTAGAATTTTGAAAGAATAAATTTTTCTTGTCTTAAGGCAGTAATTTCGAGATTGTTTGCTATAGTAGCCTCATGAAACTAACAAAGGCTCAATGTCATATGTAAAAGGAAGAGAGGAGTCAAAGACAACTTGAACTGACTAAAAGATAGTGGAGATGTTTTCAGAGAAAAACAGAGTTATGTTTTGGACATGGTAAGTTTGAGATTATTATCAGATATTGAAATACAGAAATTCAGAAGAAAGGTGACTATGAGAGTCTGGAGTTTGAATGACAAGTCAGGCTAGAGGTAGATGTAGGAGTCATTCATGGTAATCGACGTCCTGGCAGAGAAGGAACTCATCTGGGAGGCACATGAGCTAGGGAGTACAGTGGATGACAGAACTCTCAAACACCCCATGTTTAGACATCAAGAATGTTAGAGGGAACAAGGGAAAGACAATGAGAAAAATCAAAGACCAGGAGAAGAACCAAGAGAATATGGTGCCCGGGATTCTAAGTGAAGAAGATTTCTCAGGAAGGAAGGAGTAATTCTGTCAAATGCTGCCAAAAGAATATAAGATGAGAAAGTTTAGACAGCTAATAGAAATCTTTGAGGAACTGAGCTATAAAGGTAAGGAAAGGAAACTGGGGATAACTAAAGACCAGGGAGGAGAATTTCTTAAGATGAAAATTATCATAGCAATAATAGCATGGGTTTAATAGGGTCTATGATCACAGGATGGTGAGCAAATGAGCTGAATCAAAGAAAATTATGGAGCTAGGTATGGTGCTATACACCTGTAATCCCAGTACTTGAGGCTGACAGGAGGATCACAGGTTCACAGCCAGCCTCAGCAACTTAGTGAGACCCTGTTTCAAAATAGAAAATTAAAAGGGCTAGAGGTGTGCCTCAAAGGTAGGAATACCCCCCCACACCACCCAGGTTCAATACCTAGTACCAAAAGAAAAGAGAGAGAGAGAGAGAGAGAGAGGGAGGGAGAGAGAGAGGGAGGGAGAGAGAGAGAGAGAGAAAATTTTGGACATAACATTGGGAAGGACATTTGCAACCAGAAGAATTGGGTATTTTAAATAAAAAAAAAAGAATTGAGCCTGGACACTGGAGGAATTTTTTTAAGAATCATTTGAAGAGGATAACATGATAAAATACTTAGTCATAAGAATAAGGGTAATAAAATATCTTTTTTTTTTTTTTTTTTGCGGTACCAGGGATTGAACACAGGGGCATTCTACCTCCGCGCTACACCCCCCGGCCCTATTTTTTTTATGCTTTATTTTTGAAACCGGGTCTCACGAAGTTGCGGAGGGCCTCTCTAGGTAGAGAGAGAGAGACAGAGAGAGAGAGAGAGAGAGAGAGAGAGAGAGAGAGAAAGAGAGAGAGAGAGAGAGATCGCGCGCACATGCGCGCTGAGGTTGGCCGCGAACCAGGATCCTCCGGTCTCTGGCTCCCAAAGTACTGGGATTACAAGCGTGCGCCACCACGCCCGGCCATAAAATATCTATTATAATGATTTGTAATTTGTGAAGGTCTTTCATATGCACTATTTTCTTCCCTCCTTACAACATCTCTGATGTTCAGTGGTGGTAGCCATATCTCATAGAAGAGTAAACTGGTTAAATTGAATTGGCCAAGACCTAGAAAGCTACTAAGTCGTGACATGAAGGTGCTAAAAGAAAAGCAGCTTTGAATCCTTATAGCACATAGGTCACTAGGAGAGAATCACAAATAGAAAAAAAGAAAGATTACGTAGCAACCCAACTAGAAAATATTAAAGATCTGAGTGAAGATAGTGGACAACAAAATGAACAGGAGGGAACAAGAGCACATTATGTGTGCATGTCTCTGCACATAAATGTGCAAGTGCATGTGTATATTTTTATAGTCTTGGATCAATGAACTTAATGGATCATGATTTTTCATCATCATCACAATAATACACTATCTTTCATGTCTACATTTTATTCCAACTCCCTCCATGTTAATTATTTCATTTTAGAATTAGATATATGCTGTGGTAGATCATTGATCCTTTACAGATGAGAAACTAGACTTTCACAAATAATATATGACTTGCCGGGCGTGGTGGCGCACACTTGTAATCCCAGTACTTGGGAGGCAGAGACCAGAGGATCCAGGTTCGCGGCCAGCCTCAGCTACTTAGTGAGGCCCTCTGCAACTTCGTGAGACCTGGTTTCAAAATAAAGGATAAAAAAATAAGGCTGGGGGTGTAGTCCCCAGTACTGAAAAAAAAAATGAAATAAAAAATAAAAGGGCTGGGGGTGTAACTCAGAGGTAGAATGGTAGAATGCCCCTGGGTTCAATCCCCAGTAACACACACAAATAATATATGACTTGCCCAAAATTATGGAGTTGGAAAATAGAAGAGATGTTACTCAAAATTCGTGCCTATGGCTCTAGACCCAAACTAATTTTTGTAAGGAAAAGATAAAGAAAGAAGGAAAAGCAAAATTAAGATAAAGTTACAGGAAGGTTTCACAATAACTTGGGGCTGGGAACATACTTGACAACTTAGTCAAACTCTATTATTGGAAATCTTATCCTTAAATAGCTATTAGGTTTGGGAGAATAACTTGGTCCTAAATAGTTCTATTCCTAAAAGCATTCCTGGCTTATAGATCCACTGGATTCAGGATATACCACAGGATCTTGAACTCAAAATGTCCTAAGTCCCATTACAAACATGTTTATCTTTTAGGACTCTCCACTGTGATAAAAGACACTAACCCACCAAGGGTCTGAGACAGAAATCTTAGAATTATGCCCAGCTCTCTTTTCCTTACCCACCACTTTCAATCAATTATTAGCATGTATCAAACCTCTTTCTCCATTTCTCACTTCTGCATCCTCATTGCCACTTTTGGTTCATAGCATCAGTCTGCCTTGTTTCCTTGTTGCAATCATCTCCAATTTGTTTTCCTTGCCACTGGCCTCTTTATTCTCCAATGTAGTCTCCACACTGATAGCTCTGTCATTCTAAATTTCAAATACTATTACATCACCTCCTTTCTTAAGCTTTTTAGCATTTCACTATAATCTACAGGTAGAGTTCAAACCCAATAACAATATACATCTGTATAAACTCTCACCATCTGACTGCTACCCATGTTTGCTTCATTTCCTCTAACCCCATTGTACACTGAACTGTTAGCTACCCTTCAAAGGCACTATCGTCTTGACATATGCTCACTTCTGCTTCAAATTCCTTTCATCCTAACTAGCCTTTTAAGACTCTTCTCTTGCATACCCTTCTCTGTGTACCACTTCTTTTACCTTCCCTAGGAAGGTATTGATATTCTAATTTGTGTTTCCATATAACATTGAAGATAGCAACTTTATTAAAAGCATATTTTAGCCAGGCATTGTGGCACATGCCTGTAATCCCAGTACTTGCGAGGCTGAGATGGGAAAATCATAGTTTTGAGGTCAACCTCAGCAACTTAGTGAGGACCTCAGCAACTTAGTGAGACCAACACTGTTTCCAAATAAAAGTAAAATAGGGTTGGGGGCATAGCTCAGAGATAGAATGCCCCTAGGTTCAATCCTCAGCACCACAAAATAAAAATAAAAGTATTTTAACTGATATATAAAATTATAAAAATTGAGTATATTAATGGGCTACCATGTAATGTTTTAATACTGTATAATTTTTACATCAGGTTAAATATGTCTCCTCAAACATTTGAAGCAACATGGGTGGTACTGGAGATCGTTATGTTACATGAAAAAAACTCAGGCACAGAAAGACAAGTACCGCATGATCTCACTCATATGTGAAATCTAACAAGGTTAATCTCATGGAAGTTCAGAATAGAATGATGGTTACCAGAGGCGGGGAGAGTAGAGGAATGAGATGGTTGGGAACAGGTTGGTCAATGTGTACTAAGTTAGAGTTCCATAGGAGTAAGATGGTCTGGTGCACTATTGCACAATACGGAGAATACAGATAACAATAATGTACTGTACATTTCAAAAAGCTGGAAGAATAGATGTTGAAAGATTTCACCATAAAGAAATGATGTTTGAGGAGATATATTTAACCTAATGTAAAAATTATACAATGTGTACATGTATTAAAATATCACATGGTACCCCATTAATATATATCTATATTTTTATGTCTTTATGTATCAGTTAAAAATAAGTTTTTTAAACAATAGCTATCTTCATGTAACATAATGATCTCCAGTTCCACCCATGTTGCTTCAAATGACAGGATTTCATTCTTTTTATGGTGGAATGGTATCTCATTGTGTATATATACCACATTTTCTAGATCCACTCATCAGTTGATGGACACGTAGACTGTTTCCATGTCTTGGCTATTGTGAACAGCACTGCAACACACATGGGAGTGCAGGTGTCTCTTTGACGTACTGATTTCATTTCTTCTGGACATATACCCAGAAGTGGGATTGCTGGATCACATGGCAGCTTTATTTTTCATTTTTTAAGGAACCTTTATTCTGTTTTTCGTAATGGCTGTGCTAATTTACATTCTAACACTGTGTAAGAGTTCCCTTTTCTTCACATCTTTGCCAGTACTTGTTATCTTTAGTTTTGTTTTTGTTTTGTTGGTTATTTTTAACAAAAGTCTTTCTTACTGGAGTGAGACGATAACTTCTTGTGGTTTTGATTTGCATTTCCCAAATAATTAGTGATGTTACGCATTTTTAATATACCTATTGGTCATTTGTATATCTTTTGAGAAATGTGTATTTAGGCCTTCTTTTTTGCTGAGATTTTCAGGTTCCTTATGTATTTGGGTTATCAACCCTTTGTCAGATGTATTGTTTGCAAATATTTTTCCCATTCTGTAGGTTTTCTCTGCATTCTACTATTTCCTTTGCTGTGAAAAGCTTTTTCCTTTGATGTAATCCCATTTGTCTAAGTATAGCAACTTTTCTGTGGTACTGGGGATGGAACCCAGGGGCCTTCTACCTCTGTGCTATACCTCCAGATCTATTTTTTTTATTTTTAATTTGGAAATAAGGTCTCAATAAATTGCTGAGAGAAGTATAGCAACTTTTTTTTTTTTTTTGCCGTACTGGGGATTGAACCCAGGGGCATTCTATCTCTGAGCTACACCCCCAGCCCTATTTTTTCTTTTATTTTGAAACAGGATCTCACTAAGTTGCGGAGGGCCTCACTAAGTAGCTGAGGCTGGACACGAACCTGCGATCCTCCTTGTCTCAGCCTCCCAAGTACTGGTATTACAAGCAAGCAGCACCACACCTGGCTATAGTAACTTTTTGAATGTGCTATTAGGTTGTAGTTATTCTTTTTCCTTCACTATATTTTTTAGATCCTTGAATATAGAAACTCTCTTATATATCTTTTTATCTCCAGTGTACTTGGCACACAGTACATTCCAAATAACTAACTGATAAGGAATGGAAAAAATAATATATTAATGCGATGGAATGCCTGCAGATCCGAAACTCAGAAGAATCAGATCAACCTAACTTCCAGCATACATTTGTATATGTTTCTTTCACTTCCAGGCCTTGGTTTTCTCATCTTTATTTTTTTATTTATTTATTACATTTATTGGTGCATTGTAGTTATACATTTTGGTAAGTGTCAGGGTATCAGAAGCATGCATGCACACATTGTTCATTTAGGCCTCCCTCAAATCCCACCCCATTCCCTCCCCCTTCCCTCCTTTCCATGTTCAGCATAGTGATTGACTCTGATAAGTTTGTTTATATTCATCATGTGCATTAGTGTGTTTCCCTCTTCCCCCCTCCTGTCTCCCTCAGATAGGTCACCTTCTTTGCTCAACTAAAGTTTTCTCCTTCTTTGTCAGGGGAGGCCCTCTGCAACTTAGTGAGACCCTGTTTCAAAATAAAAAATAAAATAGGGCTGGGGTGTAGCTCAGAGGTAGAATGCCTCTGAGTTCAATCCCCAGTAACACACACACACACACACACACACACACACACACACACACACACACCATAAAGCAAAAGACAAGAAAGAAAGAAAAAGAAAAGCATGCCTCTTAACTAGAAACTCTCAAAGGCCCCATCAACTCTTAAATGTTCCAAGCATATCTGTTTGAAATCAAGTTGTGTTAATGCACTTCTACTTTTTCAGCAAAGTCCCAAAGCAGGCAGAATCCTCTAGCCACCTGAGAAAGTCCATTGTCTTCCAAACAGTGAACAATTTGTTTCCTAATCACTGGCAGGAACACTTCCAATCTTTTATAAATAGAAATCTTCCAGTAATACAAAACAAAACTGACTGAACCTAGAGATTGAGCTTTTGGAAAATGTGAACAACTCTCATCTTCTTTGGAAGATGTGTGATCGTGAGGGCGTTCATCTGAAGTCAGCCCGTACATGAAAATCCCACTTTGGATGTAAATGGCACTCCTGCCTGGATTGTTTCTGCTTAATCTCCAAAGCCGTTTGCTAAATTCAAAAGCATTTAGCAAAATAAGGATTTTCGACAGAATCTGTGCTTCCCTGATGGCATTTGGAACTGTAAAAGCCTTCTTGCTTATGGAATATTCATTATTGGCAATTTGGGATGCAGTTGCACGCCACAGAAATTCTCCACTGATTATAGACTCTCTCTCCAATTTGTTATAGAGTTGTTCTGGAAGCAGTTGAATTGGGTCAAATTGGAGCCAAGGTAAGAGCGACCTCGTACTGGAGACACACATCGCCAGGGAGAATCATGTTGTGCTGCAACACAGATGCAAGGGAGATAACATGTGAGACCTTTGCATTATAGGAAGATGTTTTTTTTAAACTACTATTTAGTCATAGTGAGCACTTAAGAAAAGCTGACATTAAGAGACACTGAATATGATAACCCTATGAATTCCACAACTATAATTACATGTGTCTGCGAGACAGAACCGAGTCTCTGGGTAAAGGCATTGATGACGAATGGCAGAAAATCAGCTTGCAGTGGATACGATTCCAATCACTTCCTGCTAAACATAAACTTTGGTCGTCAGAATGTCTTTAAGTGGTGCCTTGAAGGAGTTCGTATTATGCCTAACACAAAAGCAAAATTGGTTGTATCCCAAGCCATTTCAAAATGGTGGCTTTATAAAAGGAAAAATCATCCTAATGACCTCAATTTATCTATTCAAAACTTATCTTCCACTAAAGAAAAAAAAGGGTAGATTTAGAGACAGACTCCCCTTTCATACACACAGAAGCTCAGAACTTGACGAGTCTGTTTTTCTGGGAGGTAGAGTTTTTACTGGCACCAGGTAATAATTTTGCAGAAAGCTAAAAGAAGTTGTTTGGTGAGCAGTTTCAACCATTAAAAACTCTGTGTAATTAAAAGTAACAAGTGACTCTTTTGAGAGAGTTTCTTGCAGTTAAGAAGCAACATGTCAATTTAAGGAAAGCAATGGTCCTTTTCCTCAGTTCATATTTCCAGGAAATTTGGTTCTCCAAATATGTCTTTATATGCAGCAAAATGCCCCTTGTTTCATGAGATAGCAATCACATCCCAGAGCTCAAGCACAAGAGTCATATACTTTGATACACAGCCTTAAATATAAGACAGTTTAAGAAAGAGAGAGACAGACAGAGACTTGAAATTACAATTTGGTCTTTAATTACAATGCAACACAAACTTTCCTTACCAGACACAATCACAGAAGTCCATATGATTAATGTTAGCTCACCAGAAAATTTGTTGGCAGAAGTTCAATTTTCCCCATTCAAGAAGGCAAATGCACACTGAGTACATTTTTGGATACTAACATTTGCTAATATTTTCCAGGCTTGGGCTTGAAGTGAGCGGTTTCAATTATGAGAGAAGGGGCGACTTTCATAAGGGTTCCTGACCTAGAAAGCTTAGTGCAGACACCCCAGAACTGTAAAGTGCTTATATATTTCATTTCCAGGAGACAGTTGGGCACACTTTCCCAAATAGATGTCTATATTCTCTCTGCTTTCAGTTCCCCAGTGATTTGCCAGGGTGATGGGATCCAACTCCAGGCTATGTTTATGTGTATCCGCATGGAGGTAGCCACTGGAATAGCACAGCCTCCTAACAAATCCAATTTGTTAAGATCTCCTGATAGCACCACGGATGATGAGCATGAAAAGAGAAATGTAAACAAGATGCAATTGTTTGGGGTTTTGCTTGAGAAACATAGGAAAATCAATGATATGTTTAGAGAACTGGCAAGTTTTCCAGGAAGCAAAATGAAAGCTTACTTTTGTGTTTCTAGGAAGGGAAAGCTTGCCATATCTTTGCTTCCATTCGTCTTTGGTGGTAATGATGTCAGCAGAAGACCCTCCCCCAATTCGAACACCTGTGCTTGGTGCTGTAGTTCTTGAGGGGTGCGTGAGTTTAACCCTATCTCCTTTTCTGAACTCAGCACCACCCTGCCCAATATAAATACAGTCACATGGGAATCAAGAACATGCTACTGAATCCTGTATACACTACACGAGGGGTCCCAAACTTGTCACTGAAGAGCTACTAGTGTATCTCCATGGTTAATGGAGTTGCTGTCTGCCTAGTTTAATTCTGCAAGAAAAAACAGATGGGTCCTCTGTGCAACCTGGAAGTTCCTGGGAGCCACACCTATTCTGCTCAGATGGGAAAATGAGAGAAATTGGCTAGTCACTTGGGCCCTGTTTTCCTTCTCCTCACCAAATGTTCACTCTTCTTCCTCCCTCACCTTCTTTCCTCTTTTCTTTCTCCTTGCATCTTCCCTCTGTTTTTTCTTCCATATTTCTCTACCATCATCTTCTCTATCATCTGCTTTTCTTCTGTATCTCTTTCTTCTACCTCTTTCTTGCTCCTCTTTTGATATTTATTGTTCTTCTGCCCATTTTTCAGCTTTTCTCATAACCTATTACTCTCAGGCAATGTTTTATGTAATATAAAAATAATTAAAATGTAAAACTCTACAGACTTGTATTCTAAGAGGTCACAATCTCCTGCTGAAGGTGAGAAAGCATGACACCTACCTTCACCAACTACAGTACATGTGCTTATTACATTCAGATTCAAGGCTATAATTGCTCATAAATATCACTTACATAATTATTATCAGATAATGTCCCCAATTTTATGGCATTGGGTATTAAACCCAGAGGCATTCTACCTCTGAAATACCTCCAGCTCTCCGTGTGTGTGTGTGTGTGTGTGTGTGTGTGTGTGTGTGTGTTTGAAACAGGTTCTTGATAAGTTGCTGAGGGTCTCACTAAGTTGCTAAGGCTGGCTTCAAACTTGCCATCCTCCTGTCTCATCCTCCCAAGTACTGGGATTACAGGTATGTGCCACTGCATCCAGATAATGCCTTTCTTGTAATATTTAAACTGGACGTGGCACCTCAAAAAGAAATTACTTCTTATTTGCATTATTGTTAATAAGATACTTTGCCTGACATTATGGAATATTTTACAAGCATCTTGACAGACAAAATAGCATTGCATATGAGTGTCTCTGGGTAATGTCCACAGAAACTCTTTGGTGACAGCCATCCCAATACTGAACGCTAACTTGGATGCCCTCATCGATATGCTTGCAGCTCCCTGTGCATTGCTATCTTATGCACATACCACTGATGACAGACTGACTCTACGTGAAATCAAAGTCTCCTTGTTTCCCATAAATGCATTAACTCTAAATTAAACATCCCCTTTTACCTATATCTATTGTCAATATGCTACACTGATATCTCACAAGGCTGTGACTTTTTTTTCTCTGGGGTGTGTTCCCCTTTCCAAGCTATCTAGAATCCTGGATATCTATGTGTTTTATGGGATGAATTATGTCCCCTAAAATCCCTATGTCGAAGTTCTCAACCCCCCCAATATCTTAGAATGTGCCTATATTTGAACATAAAATCTTTGAAGAGGTAATTAAGTTAAAATAAGGCTTTAAGGGTGAACACCATTTCAATCTGATTGGTGTCCTTTTAAGAAGTGGGGATTAGTAAAAATGTTCACACACACCAAGCAAAGACCATGGGAAGTCCGCCATCTGAAATCTAAGGAAAGAGGCCTCAGAGGAGAGCAACCCCAGCAGCACCTTGATCTTGGACTTCTAATCTCCAGATATGAGAAGGCAGATGTCTGTTCTTTAAGCTGCTCAGTCTGTAGTATTTTGTATGACATCGGCCCTAGAAAACTAATGCACCATGGCGCTCTCCCCCAAATTGGGAAAGAGGTATTTGATCCTCTAATCTATATGATCACAACACTGCACACCGCTGGCTTAGCTTGTGATACTTCTTGTGATTCATCTCTGCGGCCATGTGATGTCCCCTAGCCATTCACACAGAGGCTTTCTACCTCCTTGGCTCTTTTTTGTGTGTCGTGTGTTTGTGGTACTGGGGACTGAACCTAGGGGCATTCTACTTCTGAGGTCCACTCCTAGCTCTTTTTACTTTTTATTTTGAAACAGGATCTTGATAACTTGCTGAGGGCCTCGCTAAGTTGCTGAGGCTGGCCTCAAACCTGAGATCCTCCTGCCTCAGCATCTCAAGTACTGGAATTACAGGTGTGTGCCAGCATGCTTGGATTCTATCTCCTTGGGACTTAAGTCTCACCAACATCTTTAACCTTCTCTGTTGGGGGAAGTGTCTCTTCTTAGAAATGAGGTTTGTCAAAGGTGATTCGCCTTTTCTCTCTGCCTCTTAAAGATCTTACATTATTGCTTCAGAGGGTTTTTCCTTCTACAAAACTCGAAGAGGACCAGATGTGGTGGCACACGCTTGTAATCCTAGTACTTGGGAGGCTGAGACAGGAAGATTGCAGATTCAATGCCAGCCTCAGCAACTTAGAGAGGCCCTCAGCAACTTAGTGAGACCCTTTTTCAAAATAAAAATTAAAAAATAAATTGGGCTGGAGGTGTATCTCAGAGATAGAACACCCCTGGAATCAATCCTCAGTCACACACACACACACACACATACACACACACACACACACACACACACACACACACCTAAAGAGGTATAACTTTTAAACTGCCTCTTCTTCCTACCCTGCTAAAGCACCTGCCCAAAACAAGGCATTGAATTATGGAGGTTGATTATCCACTAATCACTTGAAGTGAGAGAAGAAAGGTGGAAGGTGAGAAGGCTGAAAAATATACAGAAACAAACTCAAATTAGTTCCCATAATTATTCTATTCATAAATCATTATGGTAAAAATCCTGAGGCCTAAATAAACTAGGCTTATTCAAGAGAGAACAAGAAGGTCGGTGTGGCTAGAATAAGGTGCAAAAGTAGATGCAGGGTAATCAAGTGAGAGGGACATCACTGTGGCCCCTCAGAGACATGGTGGAGAAGGGGGGTGCTCATATTTCAAATCTATTGCAGGAATCATGTAGTCATGATGGAGTCACAATGGTTTTTCATCCCTCTTTATCTGATAAAGAAGGAAGAAGGACCAAAGCCTAGAGCTTTGATTCCTGGATTGTCCCAGAAGAGAAGATAGTACCAGGACCACTGAGAGAGTGCCTGAGTATTAAACCTTCTGAATTTTATTGTTGTGGACTTTGTGCTGATCATTTTCCTTCTACCTGGGCTTCAACCCCCAATCCCAGCCTAGTCTGGAGTGGTATCATAGCAAAGAAAAAATGAGAGAGGGAGAGAGGGAGGGAGGGAGGGAGGGAGAGAGGAAGGAAGGAAGGAAGGAACGAAGGCAGGCAGGCAGGCAGGCAGGCAGGCAGGCAGGCAGGCAGGCAAGCAGGCAGGCAGGCAAGCTAGCTGAAAAACTACTTTGTTTTGGTGGGCTTCTTAATTTTCCTTCATCCTTCAGTCTGATTCCTATCTTTGAGTTTGAGACTCTGACTTGTACCATGGGCCCCACATCTAAACTGACTTCCCACACTACCTAGATCCTCTTTCTTCCCCCCCTGCCACCCTCCTCCCCCCACTAAACTCTTGCTGGTTTATCTTCTAATGACTTCAAGGTATTTAAATGTTCCATATTCCGAACTCATGACTCTAACTTGCTAAATGGTCTTGTCCCTGATGTAGCGCTTCTCTTTCATTTCACAGACAAGACATCAAGTGAGCATCTTCTTGTTCTCCTGGCTTCTTATGCTTCACTCTCAGGGTTTTTCGTTCCAGATATTCCTTTGCAGACATGGTGATGCTACATCACCAAAGCGCTGAAGTAGGAGACCAGCTCCTTTCTCTTTCTTCTCTGTAGTTCTATGAACCCAGGACTGCAGATTTGTCTCTGACTTTTGGCTTGTGAAAATCACAATATAATGAGACTAAAGCATATAGAGATATGATATAAATAGATAGATAGAAAAATAGAATGGCTACAATTTGTGTAGTGTTTACATGCAACGAAATACCATATATTGTTTAGGGATACACAGGTATCTAGAATAAAGAAAATACAGAGAAATAATAAACACCTTCAGAAAAGTGATTATCTCTGGGAAAGGAAATGTGATACACAGTAGACTTCAGTTTTATTTTTACCATTTATTTTCTTAAGTTGAATGGTGTGTATGTAGATTTTTTTTATACATTTGGCATGCCTCTAATATACCGATAATAAGAACCTTTTTTTCATAGGAAAAAATGCAAAAAGGGACACAAAGTTTGAGAAATGCAAGTTCTGTATTACACATCATAAATGACTTACTGGTATTCATTCACCTCTGCCTCCTGGAGTATAAGCCATGTGGTTTAAGGAAATGACTCTAGTATAGGATGGGCATAATGAGTCTGCTTCAATCAAGGCTCCTCATCTCCTGGCCAGAAGGTGACTGAAGAACTGAGATCTAAGAAATTCTGTGGATAGCACTGTTGATTATTTATTTATTTATTTATTTATTTATTGCGGTACCGGGGATTGAACTCAGGGGCGTTCTACCTCCGCGCTACACCCCCGGCCCTACTTTTTATACTTTATTTTGAAACCTAGTCTCACGAAGTTGCAGAAGGCCTCACTAAGTAGAGAGAGAGAGACAGACAGACAGAAAGAGAGAGAGAGCTGAGGCTGGCCGCGAACCTGGATCCTCCGGTCTCCGCCTCCCAAAGTACTGGGATTACAAGCGTGCGCCACCACGCTCGGCCTGATTATTGATTTAGAAGTGGGATGTGGAGGAGTGTGTGTGTGTGTGTGTGTGTGTGTGTGTTGCAAGACGAGGAGGAAAGAAGCTCTCTGATGCCCATAAAACAAAAGTGGAGAAATAGTCTTTTTGGTACTGGTGCTATCATAGAAGCATCGGACATAGAAGGAAAGTCAATACTCTAATCAGCCAAGCAGAGAAATAGATTGAAACTAGGTCTTTGAAGACATTGCTGAACCAATAGATCACCAACCCTTCACTCCCTCTGAACTTTCAATTATTTAAGCCAAGAGATTTCTGTATATTTGAGGGCCCCATTTTTGTTGTTGTTGTGTTCAGTCCTGTCAACCTACCTCCAATGATTGATCTTTGTGAGGATATGAAGATCTGCTCATCTCAACATGACCCAGGATAAGTCTGAAGGAACATTCTAGCTCCAGATCTACCCATAGGACCAGGTGAGTCTATCAGTGGGAACACATCACACCTTAGCTTCTTTTTCTCCCCTGTCTTGCTTCTTCTATTTCCATTCCACAGATATGGATCCCCACATCACTTCTTCACAGACATCCACATACTAACTCCATCTCAGAATGCACTTCCCCGGGAAGCAAACCTGCAACAAGTGTTATTTGACTTTCTTTCAGAAACGGGTCTCCAAATGCATCCCTGATTCCTGAAAAGAGAGAGGATTGCAAGTCAAAACTCAGAACCCGACCCAATAATATATCAGAACTCAATGTTACTATAGAAGCTAAAAGTTTAACCGAGTAGGTAAAGTACAATACAACTTTGGCCTCAGGATGTTAGGCTGGATAGTAGCAGATGGTAACAGTGTCCACTCTGCTTGGTGGGCTATCTACCACCAATCAGGAATTCTTGTGCTTAGTTGAATAACCTTTTTTTGTGTATATGTGGTACTGGGGATTTAATCCAGGAGCATTCTACCTCTGAGCCACACCTCCAGTTCTTTTTATTTTTTTTGTTTTGAAACAGAGTCTCACTAGGTTACTGAGAGTCTCACTAGGTTGCTGAGGCTGTCCTTGAACATGAGATTCTCCTATCCCAGCCTCTCTAGTACTGGGATTATAGACATGCACCACCACACCAAGTTAGTTGAATAACTTAATAGCCACATGATAATACATAACTGCAACGATGATATGTGAATGAACCAGTGTTCCAAGTCCTGACTGGTTGTCAGATTACCTGGAGGATTTCTTAAAAATACAAGTTCTTGAGCCCTACTTAAGACCTATTGAATCAAAATCATCTAAAGGTAGAACCTAGAAAACTTATTTCTTAAATCTCCTGTATCATCCTAATAATGATGGGTTTAGGAATCACTGGCATAGGACAAATGTAAAGTATTCCTTCCAGAGATAACTGGAAGAGATCTGTCAGTAATAAAGCAAGAGGATTCTAGGGTCAATAGAATGACTGACTTATTTGCATTCTGAGACTAGTGAGACCTCAGGAAAAAGCACGGTGTGTTATAGATAAAAACTGTTTGGATCTGGGACTAAGGAAAACCCAGATTCCGTTTCAGCTCAACAACTTATTGGCTCTGTGTCCCTGGGAAAAACATGTAAATTCTTTTTATCCCAGTTTCTACACCTGCAAAATGTGGACAGAAGCACCTACTTCATTAGGTTACTGTGGGAACTAAGTTGAATGTCCTCAGCATGTCTATCCCCATATGTGGAATCCTAGTAGAAGGTCAATTAACATTTAGAAAAGGAGGTGTAGAAAGAAAAGATCAGTAACAACTACACTGCCTCCTTCTCTGATGTGAATTTATACAACAATATTTGGAAGGCAATGGTCCTCTGGGAATAGTTTAAATGTTTTCTTGTTTCTTTCAAAGAGTTCACTAAGGCTAAAATTGGTTTAAGGACAGAAGATAATTCTCTAGTGGCATGAAGTTTTCTAATACTAAGAGTAGTTTTTTATGTAGGTCATTGGCCTTGCCTTGAGCAAGACTGTTTTTAGGGATTTGGATGAAAATATACAAGGAAGGCTGATAGAATCTGCAAATAACAGGAGTGGAAAGGGAGAGCTACTGCAAGATTTATCTAAGATTACAAAAGACCAATGTACTCATCCCAATAGGCCAAATATATAGGATACAATGCAACTGGCATAAGACTAAGACCCAGCATTGAAATTCAGGATACTATTTTTTTCAAATAAAGCATGGGACTTAATAATAGTTTCTGTGAAAATCTTCTAAGAATTCTAATTCACAAGAGCAGCATTTTCTCCCATCTATTTTGTGCTCCCATAGAATATCATTCCTATATCTATAATTGAACTGAGAACATTTTGCTACATTATTTCTTTAGAATCTACCTCTAGCCCAGGTGTGGAGAATAAAAATCATAGACTACATCTTGTTCATCATTAAGTATACAATATTAATATATGACCTGGCATATATTAATATTGCTTACTGGATATGCTTACTGGATAGTTAATATGTTCATATTAATATTGTATACTTAATGTTGTTCATATTAACTATCCAGTTCATATCCAGTAAGTTAATATGCTTACTGGATATGCTAACTGGATAGTTAATATGTTCATCATTAAGTATACAATATTAATATATGACCTGGCTATGCTTACTGGATAATTATTAATATTGCTTGCTGGATAGTTGTTACATGAATGAAAATATTATGCATGTGAGAATAAGAGTAAGCACCAATGAGATACTCTCAAAATCAGGGTATACAAGAAATGCCTAAGGAGGGGTTGAGAGGAAAAAAATACCTATTTATTAACCAATATTGATGAGGCTGCCTACCAAAGATTAGCTTAGCCCACATAATAGTTTTGTAAGTATAAATGATAATGTAGCATCCATTTCCTAAAGTATGATCTTCATTTGAAGGCACTCTGAAGAAAATAAATATTGGGGATGAGGTGATGGTTTTATTTGAAAATGGTCAGCAATCTGGTGTGGTGGTGCATGCCTGTAATCCCAGTATTTGGGAGGCTGAGACATGAAGATTACAGGTTTCAGGCCAGCCTCAGTTCTCAGCGAGAACCTCCACAACTTAGATAGACCCTGCTTCAAAATAAAAAATAAAAAAAGGCTGGAGGTGTAGTTTGGAGGTAGAAGGCCCCTGGATTCAATCCTGAGTATCATAAAATAAAATAATAAAATAAAAGCGTCAGCAATTTCTTCATATTCTAACACTTGTAAGATTCACAATGTACTGTATTATGTTAAAGCTCTGAGAAGTTCTGCTACAAATAAACCTATTTAACTTTGTCTCCGTGTTCACCCTGTTGTTAATTAATTAATTTAACTGTGGGATTAATTTTGTGTGAGAGAGCTTCCTATTAAGCACTTGGGGAATGCTACTGGAATAGAAGTTCTGAACTAGGGGTCAAGATCTCTGGGTTCCAAACCAGGTGTGGTGGCACACACCTGTAATCCCAGTACTTGGGAGGCTGAGACAGGAGGATCACAGGTTTTAGGACAGCCTTAGCAACAATGAGATCCTGTTTCAAAATAAAAAATAAAAAGGGCCTGGGGGTATAGCTCAGAGGTAGAATACCCCTGGGTTCAATCCTCAGTACAAAAAAAAAAAAGATCTCTGGGTTCCAGTCCTAACTCATCATTCTTGAACATAAAGCCTTAGCTTTCCTTACTGAACAGCTTTTTATTCTGAATTTCCTCTCATCTTTATCAGTTATGTCTCATGATTCATGAACTTGGGACCAAGCTCCAGCAGTTTTTGTAAGCATATTAGAATGGTCAACATAATTACTTCTCCTCTGTACCCATTTCTCCTTTCCCTTCTAGATATATGCAAGATACATTGCCCAGCACTTTGTGAGCAGGGGAGGGGAGTGCACTGCTCTAGTTCTAAAGAACTATGGCTAGTGAATAATGAAATGAATGAGGCGCTTCCAGGGTGAGATAGTGAAAACCTCTGCATGACTCGCCAGTATCTCTTCCCTCTGTTCCGGCAAATATGGAGAGAGTCTCCCGCTGAGATGTTGGAGCCACTATCCATCAGACTGCAGAAGCACTGAGCGCTGAATCACTGCTCTGGCAGCTGCCCTGGAGAGTCACCTGGACTTCCAGCAGATTGTGTGTCAGTGACAAATAACTCAAGGTGTTAAATCGCCGAGATCTTGGAGCTGTTTGTTACCACAGCATTAGCCTAGCCTCTCCTGACTAATAAAGTAAGGACACTACCTTAATTAAAAAAACACGCAGTCTCATTTTTAATGATCATCTGAACCGATGTTTTATGTGCCTGTAGGTTCTTGCAATTAAAAGATCATCATAAATAAAATATTTTAATCCTTTTGACTTTAAATGATGTTATTTAGGTCATGATTTAAAATGCCAAATTTCAGGAAGAAAATCATAATACCATGCCTTGAGGCTGTCGCTCCTGACTTCCAAGGACTTCAGATTGCTTTCACACCTGTTATCCAATTCATGCTCCTCTCGTCCAGGGATGTAGAAAAAGAAAGATGTTAATGTCTGTTTGACTAAGAGCAATGCTCGGAGAGAGTAGGTAATTTTTTCAGAGCCCCCAGAGAGAACAGATTTTATAATCATATTTCCACCTCACCAGGTCCAGGGCTCTAACATACTCATTCATTGATTTTGCACTGCTATGCTACTTTGTGAAATTTCCTCTTTAAATTCTCATAGTCAATTCTCTGGTGGCATGTTCTGTTTGTTTAAAAGTTTCATTTTAACCATCTTTATAGGTTTCCTGCAATGAGAGGAATAATTTTTCTGGCAATGAGAATAGTCAGAAGCTGATGAACAGAAGGTAGGAGAAAATATACAAATGAAAGTTAGCCTCTTGCCTTACCAGGAGTTCACAGTCCAGTAGAGTTGAAGGGGTAGATGTGTAGGAAGCAAATAATATATAATCCTACAAGGGCATGACAAAGAATCTAAAAAGTTGAATGTGGAACTCATCAACCCACAGAATTTTTTGAAGGTTCCACCTGCAGAATTCTATTTTAGATTGTGAGAGACACTGCTTTTAAATTTAGTCTCTAAAGCCTGAATAGTGGAAGAAATTCTTTCCATGTCTGAAGCTAATGGAACAGAGGCTTTCTTTTCTCTTTTTTACATCTTTAAAATCATATTTTGTTGCAATCTTTCAACTTTTTTATTAGTGTGCTTTTATTGGTGCATTATAGTCTCACATCATAATGTAAATCATGTTAACAGCATTTGGTGCCCCCCACCTCCCCATTCCCCCCCTTCCCAATACAGAGTACTGAGGTTGACATTGGTATATTCATATATGTATACATAGTCGATGGTAGAATTTCCATTAATGAACCTCAATCTTCCCTCTTTCCCTTCCCTTAGTCCACCTCCCTGGCTCCACTGAGGTTTCTCTTCCATTGTCTGGAGTCCCTATGGTATCCCTATACTCCCTAGCTTGAGCATATTAGAAAAAACATATGACCCTTCACTTTCTGTGATTGATTATTCTCACTTAACGAAATGTTCTCCAGGTCCTTCCATTTTCTTGCAAATGACAAATTTTGTTCTTATTGCTGAGTAAATCCCTTTGTGTGTTTTTTCCATAATTTTGTAATCCATTCATCTGTTGATGGACACCTAGGTTGGTTCCATAATTTGGCTATTGTGAATTGCACTACTATGAATATGGGTATGCATATATTACTGTAGTTCTCTGATTTCGGCCCTTTGGAAAGATACCCAGGAGTAGTATAGCTGAATCATAAGGTGGATCCATTCCTAGCTTTCTGAGGAATCTCCACACTGATCTCCATAGTGGCTGAACTAGTTTGCACTCCCACCAACAGTGTAGAAGAGTTCCTATTTCCTCACATCCTCGCCAACATTTATTGTTATTTGATTTCTTGATGATTGCCATTCGGATTGGGGTTAGGTGGAATCTCAGTGTAGTTTTTTTTTTTTTTTGAACTGGGGATTGAACCCAGGGGCATTCTGCCTCTGAGCTACACCCCCAGTCCTATTTTTTATTCTTTGTTTTGAAACAGGGTCTTGCTAGGTTGCTGAGGGCCACACTAAGTAGCTGAGGCTTGCTGCAAACCTGCGATCCTCCTGTCTCAGACTCCCAAGTACTGGGATTACAAGCATGCACCACCATGCCCAGCCTCAGTGTAGTTTTGATTTGCATCTCCCTGATTGCTAATGATGTTGAACATTTTTTCATGTATCTATTGGCCATTTGTATCTCTTCTTTAGTGAAGTGTCTATTCAATTCTATTGCCCATTTCTTGATTGGGTTATTTGTTTTTTTAGTGTAAAGTCTTTTAAGTTCTTTGTATATTCTAGATATTAGTCACTGTCAGAGGGATAACTTGCAAAGATCCTCTCCCATTCCATAGGTTTTCTCTTTAGACTCTTGATGGTTTCCTTTGATGTGAATAAACTTTTTAGTTTAATGCCATCCCACTTATTAATTCTTGTTTTAATTTTGTCAGCTTTCGAGGTCTTGTTGCGGAAGTTTCTACCTGTGCCTATATGTTGGAGCGTTGTTGTACCTATGCCCTCCTCTAGTAACTTCACAGTCTCTGGTCTAACTTCCAGGTCTTTGATCCATCTCGAGTTGACTCCTGTGCAGGGTAAGAGGTAAGGATTAATTCCATTTTTCTACAAATGGATAACCAGTTTTCCCAATACCATTTGTTGAAAAGACTGTCTTTTCTCCAACATATGTGTCTGGCACCTTTGCTGAGAATCAACTGGCTTTAAGTGTTGGGATTTGTTTCTGTATCTTCTATTCTGTTCCATTGATCTATGTGTCTGTTTTTGTGCCAATACCATGCTGGTTTTATTAATACAGCTCTGTAGTATAATTGTGATGCCTCCTGCATGGTTCTTATTGCTGAGAATTGCTTTGGCTATTCTGGGTCTTTTGTTTCTCCATATGAAGTTTATGACTGATTTTTCTAGGCCTGTGAAGAATGACATTGGTATTTTTATAGGGATTGCATTGACTCTGTAGATAACTTTTGGTAGAATGGCCATTTTGATATTTATTCTGCCTCTCTAAGAGCAAGGGAGATTTTCCCATCTTCTAAGGCTTTATTTTCAATATTGTGCTTTACCCAGTAGATGTAACATAATAATGAAAGGAAGAAAGGAAGAATGGAAGGAAGGAAAGAAGGAAGAAAGGAAGGAAGGAAGGAAGGAAGGAAGGAAGGAAGGAAGGGGAAGGAAGGAAGGAAGGAAGGAAGGAAGGAAGAAAGAAAGAAGAAAGGAGGATGCAGGAAGGAAATAGTGCATACTATTTTTAATTATTCATCCTAAAATCATTTATATATGTTTTCTTTACATGTTTACCAAATGGAAAATTGGACTATAGATATTCAAGGGATGTTAGAATAAAATATTATGCTGGTGATGCCAGAGATGCTACAGAATATAATGCCATTCTGAAATAGAAGAGGTAACAAACACTGGTCACATCCATTTTATACACAGCTCTAATTTGAAGACTTCACATAATCAATTATATTAGGGCTCCTCTCTGCCCTTAAGAAGCTAACAATCTAATTAAGTAGATTACATTAACAGATAATCAGAAAAATAGATAAAACTGCCGCCCAGGATGGTGTATTATCTACTCTAAAAGATATCTGATCCTTGTTTTCATTTCATATCAAATGCTATTGTTTAGGCTAAAACTATCTCCTATTTGAGCTACTACAAAGATTTTTGCCCTTCTCCCTCTTTTCTTCTTCTAATATTTCTTATTATTTTCTAGCTTCAGTTCTAAGGACACACATGTTATTTGACTTTCATACCCTCTATAGAATAACACCCTAACTTTAGAGTGTGCTTACAATTAGGCTCAAGTAATCAACTAAAGTGAACTCTAGGAGATAATGGAAGGTATTATATCCATGAAATGAAAAGGAGGTACCACAAAGAAGAGAGAAATAAGGAGGGAGGAAGAAAAAAGAAAAGAAACAGAATTTTAGAAGACCAATTGTCTATGAATATGTTAGTCAAATAAAATGTAATTAGAATTTCAAAGATAAGAAAATCCTTAAGCCAGAAGTAAATGATTTAAAAATATAATAAATAAGAGGGGAAAATAAGAAAATAAGATCAATAAAAGAGGGTCAACATTCAACTAAAGATATCTAGCAAAAGTAAGGAAACAATAGTAAGAAAATTGCCAAATAAATTATTCAAGGCAATATCCTCAAATGAAAAATGCGTGCTTACAGATTGATCCAAGCAGGCCCACCAGCTGCCCAGCCATGAATGATACTGAAAATATTCAACATCTGAACAGCATGGGCAGTGCTGCAAGTTGTCACAGGGAAGCTAATGTAAGATAAAGATTAGCATGCAGGATGTCCATTAGGAAGGGCTTGGAAATTCAGTATCTGCGGAACAGTAATGAGAGGCAGGCTTGATTGCGAACACTGAACTGAGCTGTGGTAAAGTCTCAATGAAAGTTTAGATGATCTGAACTCTGGGAGTTGAATTGGCCTTTCCAAATGGTAACTGAAGAAAAAGCAGGAGGCTCAACATTGATCAGTCATTGGTTGCAGGTTGCCCCTAAAATAGAGCATGACTACAAAGGTGGCAGTTTTATCTAGCCTATGAGAGGGACATCAGCTGAGGGCCATCATCTAGCAGCATTCCCAACAGCTGGAGGAATGAATGGTTCTTTCCTAAAGGAAAATGAAGGTGGATCTGGATACCAGAGTCTGTCATAGCACCACCCAATCAGAGTGGACCTTGACTTGCTATACTGTATGTGTGAGCACTGGCTGAATTCAAGTCTTTGGCTATTGTATGAACAAGTGATAGTTAATAAATCATTGACAGTAATATGCCTTCATTTTAAAAATATCTGGGTTCAGATAAAATACAACATACTCCCAGAAAAGAAGAAACAACACATTACATAAACTTCAACAGGAAACAGTAAAATCAGACTTTTCCACAGCATCACTGGAAACTAATTTTAAATGCAAAATTACTTTCAACCTAGATTTAGCACCAAGTTAAATTACCAAGCAAATGTGTGGAATATGTAAAGACATACTCAAGACATGCACAAATTCAAAAACTTTACCTCCCAAGCACCCTGTCTTAGGAAGGCACCAAATGATGTTCTCCAACAAATGAAGGAACAAATCAACACAGAAGAAATTTTATCCAGGAAGATAGGATTCCCCATATCCTACTCTAATCCCCCAAAATGAAGAAAAGAAAAATTCCAACACTTGAAAAGAGAATTACTCCAACACCAAACACTATATCCAGGGCTACAATCTTATCTGAAGGCTCAACTGGGTTGGAACTAGGAGGAATCTGCTTCCAAGCTCACTCTAATAGCAAATCCCTCCTACATAAGTCTGTCCACAGGACCACCTCACCATGTGGCATCTGATTCATCCAGAAGTGGGCAACTGAGATAAAGAAAGAGGGAGAGCCTATGTGCCTACAAAAGAGTTTCCAAAGAAGAAGCCATGGTCTTTTTATTTGAAGTGATATCCCATCACTTCTGCACATATCTATTGTCAGAGGAGGAAATAGCCTCAACCCACACTCAAGGGGAGAGGATCACACAAGAGCATGATTCCAAGAGGAGGGTATCTGAGGGACCATCTCAGAGGCTGCTTACTACAGGCAGGATGATAGTTGCTCAACATTCCTATGGAACAGCCCATCACCATTTGAGAGAAATAGAGAAAAGAGTCTCTAAAAGATAAATATCAAAATGTAATAAAGAGATTACTTGATAAATGTGACACATATGCCAATACCTGTGAAGATAGTAGTGAGAGACATATTGAAATTGTGTTGCATTTAAAAGGATTACTAAAAAATCTATACACAATTTTATCAAACAAAACATAAAGGCAGTAAGATAGGAGAAATGCAGAAAACAATTCCATTCATAATAACCTTGAAAAGGATAAAATACTTGAAAATATTATGATAAATGAGACCAGCCAGTCTCAGAAAGTCAAGGGTCACATGTTTTCTTTCATATATGGAAGCTAGAGAGAAAACAGGAAACAAAAATAACTTCAGATAAATGAGGAAAAAGACCAGTAGAATAGTGGAAGGGTGTTGGGAAGGGAGGTGGGGGGAGGAGAACTGATGAAGGAAACAGTTCAAATAATGCTATGTCCATACATAGAGGTCTAACTACCAATCTCACTACTAGGTTTGGAGAAGGGGGCAGTGGGGTGGGATCCAGGGGGAATGACATCAAGGGCTCTGTGCATGTATGTTTGTATCACTTTGAACCTCATGATGATGTATAATGACAATGTGCCAATAAAACTATAAAAAACAAAAACAGGGAAAATGGAGGATATACATAAATCAAATCCTCATCTACCAGAGTAGATCAATAGATAATATCTAAAGTTAACACCACGTGAATAAATAATTACTAAAAACCTATAGATCAAGAAAAACCAGCCTTATTGTATTGTTTGGAAATAAGAAAGTCAAGCTGGGCGTGGTGGCACACGCTTTTAATCCTGTTCTTGGGAGGCTGAGACAGGAGGATCACAGGTTTGTAGCCCGCCTCAGCAACTTAGTGGGGCCCTCTGCAACTTACCAAGACCCTGTTTCAAAATAAGGTGAGGGGTGTAGCTCAGAGGTAGACTGCCCCTTGGATTCAATTCCCACTACCACACGTCCACACATACACACAAAAAAAAGAAAGTATTTTGTCCTTTTCAAGGTTATTATGAATGGAATTGTTTTCTGCATTTCTTTTTCAGTGGATTCATAACTGGTATAAAGGAATGTTAATGATTTTCATAGGTTGATTGTGTATCCTGCTACTTTGATGAAACTATTTATCACTTCTAGAAGTCTTCTGGTTGCGTTTTTTGGTTCTTCTCAATAAAGGATCATACCATCAGCAAACAAAGATAGTTTCAGTTCTTCTTTTCCCTATTTGTATTCCTTTCTCCTATCTTATTGCTGAAACGAGAGTTTCGAGTACTGTGTTGAATAGGAATGGTGACAGTGGGTGTCCTTTTCTTGATCCTGATCTTAAGGAAAATTGTTTTTCCCCATTCATAATGATGCTTTGAGTTTATTGATAGCCTTTATGATGTTGAGGTAGGTTCCTTCTATTCCTAATTTCATCAGTGTTTTTTTATCATGAAAGGGTGTTATAGTTTGTCAAATGCCTTTTCTACCTTTATTGAGATAATCATATGATTCTTGTGCTTAGCTCTATTAATGTAGTGAATTGCATTTATTGATTTGTGTATGTTGAATAAGGCTTGCATTTCTGGGAGGAAGCCACTTGCTCATAGTGAACTATTTTCTTGTTGTAGTTTTGAATGTGAGTTGCTAATATTTTATTGAGAATTTTTGTGTCTATGGTCATCAATGATTTTGGTCTATAATTTTCTTTTCTTGTGGTATCTTTATTTGGTTTGGAGATTAAGATGATGCTGGCTTCATAGAATGACTTTGGTAATTTTCCTTCTTTTTCTATTTCATGGAATAATTTGAGGAGCATTGGACTTAGTTCTTCTATGAAGGTCTTGAATTCAGCTGGGAATCTGTCTGGGCCTGGACTTTTCTTTGATGGGAGACCTTTTATTGCTGTTTCAATCTCTTTGCTTCCCATTGGTCTGTTTAGATTTTCTCTGTCCTCGTAGTTCCATATTACACTGTTGGTGGGACTACAAACTAATATAGCCACTATAGAGATCAGTGTGTAGGTTTCCTAGAAGACTGGGAATGGAACTACCATATGACCCAAAGATAGCGCCCCTGGGCAGCTTCACAAAGGAAATGAAATCATAATATTACAATTCTTGCATATCTGTGTTCATAGCAGCACAGTTTACAATAGGAAAACTATGGAACTAAATGGACCACAAAACTTTGGCATATAAACACAATGGAATTTTACTTAGCCATAAAGAAGAACAAAATCTCGTCTTTTGCAGGAAAATGGATGGAACTCGAGAATATCATACTGAGTGAAGACAGTCTCAAAAAAAGGAATAGATATATGTTTTCTCTTATATGTGGAAGATGGAGAGATATTCAGAAATAAGGCCAACTTCAGATAGAAGAGCAGAGACTCCAGGGGAGTAATTGGGGGGGGGGTCTGGGACAGGAGATGAAGTCATGAAGAGTGTAATAGTAGAAATAATGCTATGAATATATACAACACTACCAGTTAAAATATCAAATATATGCATGGGAGGGGGAGGGAGGGGAAGGAACTCGGTGGGGAGGCCACCAAGAACTATGTACATGCACCTGTCTGACACTCTATACCCCAATATGATGCAAAATTTACAATGCACCCAATAAAAAAAGTCAAAATATTTTAAAGTTGCTAGATAATGCAGCTAGAATTAAAGGGAAGAGAGCAGTTTTACATTATAAGACTTGAAAATATCATTGGCTTTATTGTTGTTTTCTTTTTATTTAAACTATGACCATATGTTTACTTGGTGAAAATAAAAATAAATTAAAACCAAATAATTAAGTACAAATATATTGTAAGCACCATCTTAGGTAAAAATGATAAAAAGATGAATACTAACCAGTCCTAACTTAAAATTTATGATCTAATGGAACCTAGGACATAGCCAAGAAGGAAGGGTTTCTTAATTGCTTTGATAATTCATCTTATTAAAGTTTATCTCCTCGTACTAAAATAAATGGTAGTTCTGATTTATTGAAGCTTCTGACTAACTGGGTTCAGAAGAAAGTCTCCCTCCACTTTTGCTTCTCTTCACTTTTCCTTGTAAATTTCCATCAGACCTACCTTCCACCAGAGACACAGAAAGAAGAACTAACCCTGTCCTTTATGCAAAATGAGGACACTGGAGAAACAGTGGATTCAGCTCCAGGTGAGCCCTGAGGACAGGCACATGGGGTGTCTATAACTCGCCCGCTGCTGCTCAACAAACTGGCCTCACTGGCCCAGAGTTAGCAGACTCTGCTGGGTCCAAGCCACCAATCACATCTAAAGTGTTTTGCTTGAAACCCAGAGAAAGACAGGAATGTATTCATTGGAAAATGTGTTTTTACCATAGAACTTCAGAGAAGGGATAAACTGTAAACTAGTTAACATTTTTCCTCTGGGCAGCTGATCAGCTATTAAAGTGAGCTGGTGATAGCTTTTATAAATATTATTTTCATGGCAGAGAAATTGCAGGAGCACAAACAGCTTTTTAAACACCAACAGCTGGACAGTCAAAGGAGATAACCTTCGTCTTCTGTTTGGCTTGGGGCAGCATGCCGTCTTGAGTGGAAAACTGCTGGGATGATAGACAGGTTGGATTTTGAAGCTTGTGTATCCACAGAAAATTTACTGTTCCAGGGATTCAAAGTTTAGCAGCCTGGCTTTCAATAGCCACTGCAAAGAAGAAATCACTAATATTTATACTGCCTTTAGTTTGCAGAGTACTTTGTAGTTCACCAAATGTCATGGGAACAAAGACTGCAGATCAATAGTTCTCACATTAGAAAGAGGGAACAGATAAAAATACTGATAACTGTACCCCTCCCCTATCAATGAAATTAGAATCACTTGGGGTGAGGCTTTGGTGGTGGCTTTTTTGCTCATATGTGGTACTGGGGTTTGTACTCAGGGGTATTCTACCTCTGAGCTACACCCCCAGCCTTATCTTATTTTTTATTTTGAAAGAGGGTCTTGCTAAGTTGCTGAGGGTCTTACTAAGTTTTGGGGGCTGGCCTCAAACCTGTGATCCTCCTGTCTCAGCCTCCCAAGTAGTGGGATTACCACACCCAGCTGGTGGTGACATTTTTAATAAGCATCCTGGGTAATGCTAATGTGGCTAGTACCATCTGAAGGGGAATGTGTGATGAATGGAAATGCGTGATGGGGAAGCTTTGCACTTGAACACATCCGCCCTCTATGTACTAGCTGGGCATTGGTCCAGAAATGTGTGTAAGTCTTGGGTTCTTTATTTAAAAAATAAGGACCAAAAAATTATTTTTCCCCTTCCAGGGAAGCTTAACTTTTAGGAAGAGTCTTCTGAAAAGACTTGTGAACTAGTGGACTCCGGTAAAATGTCAGCTGTGAGGTTTTTTGTTCTTTATTTTTTTTTCCAGTGCTGGGGGTTGAACCCAGGGTCTCACATTGCTAGACAAATGGTATACCACTGAGCTCCACTGTCAGCCCACTGTGAGGTTATTCTGACCCTAATTCTGAGCCATAGAAGTGTCAAGTAAGAGAGCAAAGCGAAATGGGCAGCCCAACCATAAGAGTCTCTGGGCCGTCAACCTTTCCAGAGGAAAAGCCTAAATGATCATCAAAGTCTAAACACTTGGCTCTGTCTAGGATCAGCTATAAGAAATGAAATCCCATGAGCGGATCATTAGGAAATCAGCAGAAGGGAGAAAAGAAGATTCAGGGAGGAAGCACCCACCAGCCCCCCATGGTCCCCCTCAAATCCCAGCCTGATAAACTATTGTCTTTGGCTTCAGTGTAGGCTGGTCTTACTCTTTGAGTTCAAGACTCATGCTATGAAAAAGGTAAACACTTCAATGTCAGCTAGAATACTAATATCTCAATACAAAGAAATATTCACATTAGAAGGCTGTGTCTACATGCATAGTCACAGTTTGGGCTCTACAGATGAAAAGAAACAAAGGAAAGAAAGATGTGTTAGCAATGAAGGATATGGGACCAGAGGCCTGGGCCATTGAGTGGTTACTATCCAGTATCCCAGGGACTATCCAGGTAAAGGACTGCATCTTCACCTCAAGCTCTCTATCCAGTGGACCTAAGTCCTTGCTTCTCAATGCACTCTGCTGGGGTTCTGGCAATCCTCCCATCCTAGCTGGTGTTCAGGAGACTATAGTCACTGAAGGAGCAGAAGGAGAGCAGAGAGCTCTGGTGGATGCTTTCTGGAGGAGATGAGGTATGAGCTGAACTTTGCAAAGGTGGACAGGACTGAACAGGCAGAACAAACAGGACATGTTAGTGAAGCCAGCAGCATGACTGAAGGGAAAACTGAAGGCAGAAAGAAGCCCACATTAATAATAATCTACTTTCAGGCAAGAAAGGCCAGATTATGTAGGAGTGAGAGCAGTTCTTGGGAGGTAAGCTCAAGGATGGCATTTTTCTCTGCCATATTCCTGAGTGTGCATGACTTCAGTAAAGTTGGTTGGAGTATTCATGGGTCTTAGAGGAAACCACAAACTACCACCAATTGATCATCCACTCATTCAACAGTTATTCATTCTACAAGGTTTTTAGTGCTTTATGTGAGCCAGGATCTGTGCTAAGTATCAAGGACTCAGTGCTGAACAATTCATGATTCCTGTCCTTCAGCAGCTTGTAATAACCCTGCCATTCAGAAAGCATGGGGAAACAGACTGGACAAGTCGTGTGACCCTGAACAAGTGACTCACCTTCTTGGAGCCACAGATTTCAAAATGTCAAAGTGAGGTAATATTTCTAACCACTTCATAGGGTAGTTAAAAGGATTTAATGAGATAATGCTTATAAAGCACTCAGCACACATAATGAGCACTCTATAAATATTAACTATTGTTATTTCTAACCACATCACCAGGCTTGGTCAGGGCAAGAAAAGGGGAGGGATAGGCTATTTTCTAGGGCTGAAACCACTGTTAGCACTCAAGCAGTAGGCTCTCCCTATCAAATGAACATGCTCTATGGAATGGCTGCATCCCGCAGCTCTGACCTTGCCGCTTCAGCATTGAAGCTTCTCCCAAGAGCTGTACTCTCAGAATTGATGAAATACAACTGGTCATGCCTACAGGTTAAGCCTATGAGTCCCCTGACATATACCTGATATGTTTGTTCCCACTGTAAACAACCATGCATGAAAAGAGAAAGACGAAAGGAAGAAAGAAAAGAAAAAAGAAAAGAGTTGTTGCCTTTCCAGTGGAAGCAATGGGGAAACACAGACATCGTCATTTACAAGAAGTTAAAGGAGCCCTAGGATTGCTCAGACCAGAAAGTTTCCACATGGACATGGCAGCTGCCGGCCAGATGGTCATTGGAGGGCAGATCAGGGCTGAGAACCTGAGCATCACTGGTGATGGAAGGAGGAGCAAATGCAAAACATAACTTGCTTTCCCTTGGAAAATATTGTCTCAGCTTGCTGAGGGAAATTACCTCATCAGTAACCGCACTCATCATAATGGTGATTAATAGGAAACAATGAAGATGAACCTCTGCCTCCTTATCCGCAAACAAAGAAAATCTATGGGCTCCCTCTAGCACTCTTGATTCCCAGCCAGGTGAGGAGTTGGATTCCATCTCAGATGATTCCAACACTAGATGGTTTTAGGATTCAATGTCTTCCTTCCTGGAAAGGTTCTTTTGACAGATTTAGACTTTCAAAGCTGAAACTTTTGACCTCACCTGGATGATGCAAGTCTCCTTATTTGGGAGTTCCTTACAGTCAAGGACCGCAGGTTGGGAACTTTTGTAGGACTGATACTATGTGTTCGGAAAATGGTGTGTATGTGTTGATGAGACAAAGAAACAAAAAACAAATGCAGGTGAAGGGAAAGCAGGAAGGAAGCCCAGAAGGAGATTGGAAAGTAGAAGAAGAAAGGAGCATAAGGATGAAGAAGGCAAAATAGACCATGGAAGCCAGAAGACAGGTAGAGAAACAGACCTCCCAATAACATGGGGAAGTTTCAGTCCTTTAGCAGATGACTAAAGATCAGACCGGACAGCTGTACCTCCCAGAAAACATACACATAGATGAACATTGTATAGACACCGGTTCTAGGAATAATATTTGATTATCATATAGGGAACCCCCAAATAATACCAAGATGCAATTATTTTCCATTCCCACCTTTATAAAAAGAAATTTAAGGTGCCCACTTTTTGAAGTTCATATATTGAAAATAGTAAAATTATATGAAATTGAAATCATCACTTTCTATAGAATTTGTAGTACCCTATACAATCATCAACATTCTAATATTCTCCTGCTTCTCAAAACATACAAATTTGATAAAATTTCTCTATTTTTGACAGTTTGTTGCTAAAAACAAATAAAAATAAACAAAAACTCAGGGATTTGGGATTTGGGCTTACATTTTTTAGTTATACCTATATTGAAACTACATGATATATAGCATATAACATATGCTGGTGTGCTATCAAATTCCTGTTCTCATGGAAAGTCTTCAGCTTTCTGCCTGTTTAGGGATCATCTCAGCTGCAGAAAGCCACCATGCCTAAGATCATTCCCTTCCTAGAAG